>MU226354.1:3287812-3308639 GCA_018584345.1 Thuja plicata
TATATATACATATATATATGTATATATATATATATATATATGGGTTTAAGTGTACATAAACTCATATTTAATATAATTTTTTTTCTTAACTAGAAAATACACATCATGAAAATAGTGCAAGGTTTAAAAGAAATAAAAATTTCAAGCAATAAAAATTTATTATGCACTTGATGTGACACAACTTAGTCAAATATTCACAATCAATTTGAATTATAAATATGTTCAGACTAACTACACAAAGTAGATTACAATCAGAAAATCTAATGCTATGAACAATAGATCCATCAAATATCCAAGCAATCAATCAAAATTGGAGGTGAACAACTTCTAATTTTGAAAAGAATTGGTGCAAGCCATTAAAAGAGAAAAAGTAACACTAATCAACAATTATTCTATTTGTATTGATTTCAAAATGCTTAAGTTGAATAATTCATTATATTGTATATGTATTTGTTCTACTTCTACTTCAAACTCTCTAAGTACTTTTCTACTTGAATTTCAATTATCCATTATATGTTATATCCCTTGGTTCTACCCCTACTTCAAAATCCCTTAGTATTTTTCTACTTTGACTTTGTAACAAATCTTTCAAAGGAAATATTAATTGCCATTAATAAAACAAATGTACAAGAAAACTTTGTATATAGTGAATGGTTAAGATTAATAAAATACTACTAGGCAAGATTTCAAGAGCATTTAATTATTAGAGAAATAAAGACCCTATTGTATATAGTTATGTGTGATATAATAAGGTACATGCATGTCGAAATTATCCTAACAACTATTATGCTTAATTTTAACTAAGTAGCTGTGAAAATTACTAGAAAAGGAAAACTTTATAGGTAGTAGAGCCATATACGCCAACATCCTACTTAATTGTAACCAACGAAGGGAAAGAAAAGAAAAATACTCAAAGTTGGATCTTGATGACAAAGCTTGATGACATACCCATGTAAGAGTATCTCCTAGAAATGAATAAAAGGAGAAAGAAAGAAAATATAGAAAATAGTAAAGGAGAAATAACTCAAGATGAACCCCCATGTAGAAGTTTCCTCACCCTAAGAATAATACATAATTGATGATAATTAAGCAATGCTAAAAATTTAATGAAGACATCCAAATCAAATTCTTGTCTAGGATAATACTTCAAAATCACTCAAAGAATACTATGTTCATCATATATCAAATGAAGTGTATTTACATCACAATTTTTTCCATTTTCCAATGCATTGTCAGGGTAAAAAAATATTTATGGAATTTTAAATATCACAGCTAAGAGTAGTTTGGTCATCAAAATGAAAATAAAACTAACAATTCAATTAAAAAGCTTAAGAATCTTCTCAATAGAAAAAAATAAAACTCCATAAAATATGGCTTTTAGAAATGGAAATACAATACTCAAGTGCTTCTTTTCATACCGTAACATCAAATCAAAGATAAATAAATATGATTACCTATAAGTAGACTTCCAATAATTAGAATAATCAGTACAATCCAATAAAATGACTTATACAATTGAAGAATTTTTTACAATCTAGTAAATTTAATAGTGTAAATTGTCTTCTATGTGCCTTTGGATATTCTTGGCTACCTTCCAATTGCTCTAATGAGAACCCTATTAGGAATAAGAAAAATCTCAATTTTAAAAAAAATATTAGGATAATCATGTTTCAAGGGAAAAAGAGCCCAAACCAACTATCAATATATTTGGTAGATATTAGTAGATAGATACTTCTTCACCCCACTTACTCAAATTGCTGGTTTGAAAGAATGTGCAAGAGAGGTGGTTAGTAGGCTGGTTTTTTATTACAATTGGATGAGAGTATCTAATTCCATGGACGAGATTGAGATGGATATTGTATCAAGATCCTTTGGAGCAATATTTGACATGGACGTAAGGGACAAACAGGGCAAAATGGATAAAGCATGGCCTATCTTTAAGAATTATGTTAGGAAAAAATATTTTCAAGACATTAATGTGATTCATGCAATGAATAAAAATGTATCCAATAATGCTGAGATGCATCATATCTATGATATTATTGTACGAATATACTCTTTCTTATAAAATTTCAACTAATGTTATATGCATTTTCTATTAAATAAAAGGAAGTTACGCCTATACTTGTAGCGCATATCTATCTAAAAACCATTTAATCTCAAATTTAATTTAACCCTAATTCCAATTAAATCCTAAACCTAATTTTACCCTAACTGCAACTTTAACTCAAATTTATACGTAGTTTCTTCCTAACTCTAATCATAATTAAACCTCAACCCCAACCCTAATTGAATTGTAACCCTATGCCTATTTTAACCCTAACCTTAAACCAAATATACCTTTTACAACCTAGAATAAACTCTAAGCCTAATAATAGTTGAACTAAAACTCCAACCCTAATCTTAAATAAACCCTAATGTTAAATTTAATTAAAACTAATTTTAAACATTAGTAAACCTTGACCCAAGTCAAACACTGTTATTAGATTTGACCCTCATTGAAACCTAACTTGAATAGTGTCCCCTAATTAGAGATTTTAAAATTGTTATTTTTAAATAAGATGTTAGGAATGTGTACAAGTGTATTTTTAAATATAGCGGGGTAGAATTTTATTTTTTAGAGATAGACCATCTATAAGTCCTACATCATGTGTAGCATAAGGAAATTTTTACAATAAATAGAGCCAAAAAACTTATGAACATCTTGGATCTAGGAATTGTAGAATTCAAATTAATATTAACTAAATAGTCAAATAAATACCTCAAGGTTTTCTTGAACTGCTATACACTCAGTGGAGAGAAGTTAAATCTCTCATAATTAAGGTTGGGTGATATTAGGAAGAACCAAATATTGGTATAATAATATTTTTTTATCCAAAGAAGAATCAAGATATTTAAGAACTTCTATAATATCAAATTTAAAACTAGTACTTTCTTTAGAAGAACCCTTATTCTAATGCAGGTTGGTTCTTTTGAGCTATTACGAGATCACACAGGAATAATTTTTTTATCCTTTCTCAAATACTAAAGAAAATAGTGTTATTAGGTCTTTAAACATAATTTAAGGAATTATTGAATGTTTCACTAAGGAGAATCCACCACACATAGAGTTTTAAAATTTTAGTTCAAACTAGGATTATATAAATAAAATATATTTTCTAAAGACCTGATACTATTGCAATGAGTATTGAAGTTGTCGCCACTAAACAAGAATGAAATAAACCTAAACCAGTTAATTCTATGAGTCCTCAAATATTTGTTAAAGAGATTAATCTTAAAAATTGATTCTCATTATCTATTATCATTTCCTAACTCTAAACCCAAACAAAATAAATCCCAAAATATAGTAATAGATAATTGCAACAAGGAGGTGGGAGTGAAGAATGCATTGATTTATAAACTATGTTCATTTCAAGCACTAAAATTATCTGTACATTCCTTTCTAGGGTTACTCTATTCATGATCATAACAATACATAAGAGGTTTATAAAATAAAATTGAGGAAGATAAAAGAATGTTCAATCATTAAAAAAAAAAGTCCTTCAGAGAAGTCCATGTAATTGGTAATAAAATATAGTTTTCTTTCTCTTTGGGCATTACTACTTCTATCATCAAACTTAACAAGGATAATTTATGCTTCAATATATAGCAAGATAAATATGAGAAATATACCCAAGAAAATTTTAACAAGGCACTAGATAATCTAGATGTTGCAAATTTTTTTTTTTTCATCGGTGAATATTTTTTGTATTATTTAGTTCAAACGCTTTTACCTGGAGCTAGGAACCAGTGAGAGCACACATGGGGACTCTCATCACCGAGGTTACACATTGCATTACAAATACTTAGGAATGAACTCCTAGTTGAATATGTTTTAATCATGTGAAGAAACAAACTCATTATAAATCCTAGGTGGTGCGAGGATAACGCGTATCACTTTTTAATTCCCTATGCGAAACTCCACCGCAACTCATCGATGACATCTCCTTATTTCTCCATCACCCCCAGAAAACCCCTTATAACTCCTGACTAGCATCACCAAATAGACCTTATGCCTCCCCAATGGTCGACCCATTTTCTCCTCTGTGAGACAACACCCGATGGTCAAAGCAAGACATCTATTGACCCTCGCCTGTGGTGACAACATTAGTGGCCATGAGATCCAGCATGTGTGTGAATCTGGATCTCTTGGGCCTACTTTTCATGTATGAAAGTAGGTAAGTATCACTTGTCTCAATGGAGGTGGTGGGACTTGAACCAAGAACATGCCTTATCAACAAGGCTCGTGACATTACTGTCACACCATAGGGTGAACCCCGTTGTAACTTTTATTCTTACTAAAACTATACATGTGAATAATCAAACATCAAATAGGGAAAGGAAAGGAAAGGAAAGGTACCTTGAGCAAAAAAATATAAAATTTAATAATCATTAAAAAGAATATTTTGTCACTAGCTTTTCCCTAAACAAAAAAAAATATGAGTTATGAACTATGAGGAATTGGAATTTTTTTTTTTTGATGCACAACATTCTAGGAAGAATCATTTTCACTTGTGGAACCTTTAGGAGAAGAGTCCAGAAGGTGTTTTCATTGATGTCAAACACTATGGTCTAGGGTTGTTTATCGTTGTCCAAATACTGTAGTTTTGAAGTATTTGCTGGTAACATGTTCAAAAATATATAAATATGTAAGGTTGTTTAGTAGACATGTTAGTTATACTAAACCAATAGAACAATGGAAGATAGGTTGGCATTCAATGCTACAAAACAATGGAATCCAGGTATGTATTCAATTATACATGACTTTGGAACACATGTATATAATGAAGTGTTATACAATAGTGGCAGACATGCATGTATTTTGGAGATTGTGTGAATGATGTTTGTCAGTTCTTCAAATCTATTTTATTTGGTCCATAAGTCAATGGTTATATCTAGGTGAGAATGGTTCAATGACAGAGTTATGTAGTTGAAGAGGATAGTTATTTAGTTGTGTTTTCTAGAAGATTTCTGCTCCACAAATCAAGGTTAAAGATATGTAGATGTATTTGAAATTTTGATTTGAATTGTATTCAGGTTTTAGTCTTGTTTGTGGTGTTTCCTAGTGAACCAAAAATTGCTAGAACTGGTGATCTATAAACAATGTTATCAAGTGATGCAATAATGATCAGTTTGTGGTCTTGTCTAGAAACATTTTGTGATGACTTTCGACATTTATTATTTGAAAGTGATATGATTTATGAGGTGGCATTTGGATCTCAACGTTGTGTCTGGAGGTCCAAATACTATTGGTAAATGTTTTGGTTCTCTAGGTAGTGTGTTACTACATGTTTGAGATAGCTATGGAAGTTGTTCCAGTAATTGTGGATATCATGTTGGGCTATGTGAAATGTGCTAATTTTCCCTCTTTGTCTTGGATTGGATCATGCTTTATGTTTTGATTTTGGATAGTGCATTTAATGTTTATCAGTTACTTGTATGGTTTTGTGTTATTTGTGACATATTTATTTAATATTTATCTCTTTTCCGATTGGGTCAATGTTACATGTTATCTATGTTTTGGTGTAGTTGCTTCTGGCATGGGACCTTATTGTATTTTGATCTTGATATGGATGACTTATAACTTAATTGTAAAATGATTTTAGCATGACCAACATTGTTGTAAACTCTAATGATCTATCTTGTATATAAGTACAGTGTGTGGTTTTAAAAAAATTAATAGTGTATGGTTAGAGAAATAGTGAAGATATATAAGTAGAGTTGCAGAAGATTAGATTTCAGAGTTTCAGAAGGCCAAAGTTTAGTTTATGAGTTTTGTACCTTCTAAAGAAGAAAAGGTAGAGATGGTTTTCTGTTTAGTTTGACAAAGTCGTGCACGAAAAATTCATTATTAGGGGAATTACTCTTTATATGTTTTGAGAAGTGGTATGTACCTTTTCCCTAGGATATTGTGTTTCGGGTGTATAATTTCTTTGTTGTATATTACTACTTAGAAAATGAACCTTTGTATGCAAGTCTAGAGCAGTGAGCTCTTATCTGTATTTAGTGTTGCATTGATAGTGAGCCTTTGGTTGTAAGTTTGGAGAAATAAGATCCTACTATCTTTTTAATAAGACTATATACATTAGTGAAATATCTTTGTGGGCAAGTGCCCACTCTGGTTTTTCCTAGTTTGGATTTTCCACGTATAAAAATCTTGGCATTTATGTGTTTGTGTTTTTAGATTATTGTTTTTTAAATATTCATGTGGTGAATATTAATGATAATTAATTACTTAAGTAAGATTTTGGTTTATGTTTATTCACACCCCTCTCTTATCATCTAGTTTGTGTTCAAAAATTGGTATTAAAGCAAGGTTCCTCTTGAAGAATCTTAATCGCTTGAGGCAAATCCAAGATGGTGTAGAACATCCACTTTCAAGATCTGGTATTTGTTGGAAGAAATTTTACTTATTGGAAGGACAAGATGGAAGTATATTTGGAAACATTATAGAATTGTATTTGGAATGTGATTCAAACTAGTGTCAATCCACCTTATAGACTACCTTTTCAGTGCTGATGAAGAAAAACAAAAGGAATAAAATGTGAAAACAAGATCAATTATTTTTGGTAGTTTATGTGACATAGCATATGGGGAGGTGAAAGTTTTAGAATGAGCTAAAGAGACATATGATATGTTGGTTTTGGTATGAAGGAGATTCAAAGATAAAATAACCAAGACTAATGAACCTAAAATATAATTACGAGGTCTTAAGAAAGGTAGAAGTTGAGAGTATTGAAAGCTACATATACTAAGTATAGATGTTGTTGATGGAATCAAAGCTGCTAGTGGACATATATAAGACACACATGTTATACTTGATATCATAGTAACCCTATTGAAGGATTTCACACCAATGACATGTTTAATAAGGGAAATAAATTATCTAAGTTATTATTCAATTGATCAACTTATTGGTTTTCTTTCCGCATTTGAGATTGCAAAAGTTGAAATGGAAAAGAAAGAGATTGCATTCAAAGTTATTGAATAAGTTAAACTTGAGACAAGCAAGATGTCAAGGGAAGCTAAAGCATATATTTCAAGAAGATTCAAGTGAGCCACTGGAAGATACAAAGGTAAGTTACCTCTTAAGTGCTTTAATTGTTCAAGGCTGTGATATTTTACTAATGATTGCATGTATATGGAATATTATAGTGATTCAAAAGATGATGATAGAAAAAGAGATCTCAAGAAAGGTGATTTTAGGAATAGAACAAATTCCAAAAGAAAGAGTAAAAATATTTTATGTTCCATGAAGGAATAATTCTCCAAAATTGAAGATAATGATGAATCTATTGAGGAATCTTTGTTTTGGATATTTCAGAAAGGGAAGAAACAAAGAAAGAAAGAGGAGAGTGCATTACATGCTAAAGTTGTTTCAAATTCATGGATTATAGATTCTCAATGTTCAAGTCATATGATATGATCTCTCAATAAAATATTTATCAGGTTTGAAGAGTCTGATAGTGGAGAAATCATATTTGCAAGAGAAGGAAATGCAAAAATCAAAGGCATTGGAACCATTTCAATTGATGGTAAGAATAAAAATGATGATGTTTATTATGTTGAAGGGTTGAACCATAATTTATTAAGTGTTATTGAAATTTGTAAGAAATATTATGAAGTTATGTTCAAAAGTGATGGTTATGTTATTAAAAAGAAAAAAAAAAGACTAGTAAAAGGGTTGCAAAAGGTTTAAGAGATATTGGGAATATCTATTATATTGAAAAAAAAAAATCTAAAAATTTATGTTTTCTAACCCAGTGCAATGAAAGTTGGGGAGATAAAGTTGAAAATTTTGAAATGGAATTCAAAGAGCTCAAACAAGAC
Organism: Thuja plicata; assembly: GCA_018584345.1. NCBI lineage: Eukaryota > Viridiplantae > Streptophyta > Pinopsida > Cupressales > Cupressaceae > Thuja > Thuja plicata. The sequence goes on from MU226354.1 coordinate 3,295,682, forward strand.
AAATTGAATTTTGCATTACTGAAGAACAACGAGGAAAGAAAGGATGAATAAGAAAAACTAGTGGAAGAAAAATGGGTTTTGGTATACTGGAAGCAAGAAGAAGACGAAAAGGATTTGGTAGACCCAAAGCAGGTGGAAGATAAAATGAATTTGGTAGATCAAATGTATGAACAAGACAAAAAAATCTAACGAATAAGAGATCCCCTCCCATTCATTCCATGTATTCATAGTTTAATTAAGCTCATTTTTCTTGCAATAATGTAGGGCACAAAGCTAATGAATGTAGAATTCAGAAAAGGATTTATGATTTTAATATAAGATATTATCATTGCAATAAGTTTGAACATAGGTAATTTTAGTGTAGAAGTAGATTGAGTATGAATGGGAAGGTTAATAAATTCAATGGATATTTCTATGGTTGCAATGGATATCGACACATAAATGTTGAACTTGCAGAATAAACATTAACGTCAAGAATAATAAAATTGCAAGAATGAAGAGGGATGGTCTAGTTTGGTACAACTATAACATGACCGGACATATTGCAAAATTTTATTATAGTATATTTCAAAAGGATGATAGTGTGATGGTTGTGGAAGACTCAAAAGGAATGAACAAGATTTATTTGATTAATAAAATTGAAGATGCTTCTGAACGTGGTCAAGGATCCATTCCTAGTGTTATTCCCTCTTGTTATAAATGACTCAAACCACAAGGTCCAAGGGAGAGTTTTCATCTGAAGTTTTCTACCCCTCAAAATGGATGCTAAGTATTTTTTGGAGGTAAGAATTGTGTTTTTTTGTCCAAAAAGGTGAATATATGGTTTAGTAAATAGTGTATTAGTTGTTTGGTTCTATCAGTGGTTGTACATACTAAATTGTGTTCTAATGTTAATTGGAAAAATAATATGTTTGTTGGATCACAAATTAAGATGCATTTGGATAGCTTGATTAATAGTGTTACTGGTTGTTGAATGTTCTTTGATGACTTGAATGATAGTTTTTGTCTAAGGAACTGGTTTCCTCCCGAGGTTATTTACTGGTATAGGGATGATGTTGTCTTCTATGTTGATAAGGATTTTTGTTACATAGAATCTTTTGAGTTGATAATTATTTGGGCAACTGAGTTGTACTATGAAAAAAATAGGGGAGAATATATGAACATTATTGAGACTCTAAAATATAAAGGTGGTGCAAGGATTGAATTTATGGCATAGCTATTTGTTGCTACTGATGAAAGGATATGAAAAGATAAAGACACGAGAATGAGAAAGATGTCTATAGAGTCTTTTATCTCTAGTAAACAACAAAAGAGTTACATAAATATGTCCAGAGTGTTTCTCTGCTCTGGTGATTGTTCCAAATAATAGTGAATAGGAAGAAAAAAAGGTGTTGATTAAAATAGGGATACTATAGAAGTTAATTTGTTCACTTCTACTTGAAATTAGGAGAAGGTTGATTCTCCTCTCTCATCAAATGAAGGCTATTTGCCAATCAAAATAATTATTTCTATGTAGATTCAATGTAGATGTCTGAATATAGTACAATATATGTTCCATCAGAATAAGTTTTTGTTTCTTTAGGAGAAGCTTGGGGTTGCTATCCCTTCTCCCTCTTACTTATTGCATTAGAATGGCACAACAATAAGTATGTTTTTTTTTCTTTTGTGCTTGATGGAAAAGGGGAAGAAAGATAATGAAATTTTTTTTTGATAATTTGTTTACAAATATTTTGGTTATTTCAGTAAAGCGGAGTTGATAGTATTTGATATCATAGTGAAAAGAATTTTGTGACTATTTACAATCAATGACAAATGTGAAGATTGTTGAAAACATATGTTTTATTGTTATTACCTATTGTCATTGGTGTCAAACATTATTATCCAGAGATATTCGTTATTTCTCAAACACTATAGTCAGGAAAAATTTGTTGGGGACATGTTCAAATATATTTAAATATGTAAGGTTGTGTCCTAAACATGTTATTGCTACTAAACCTATACAATAGCGGAAGAAAAGTATGCATTTAATGCTAAAAAACAAAGGAAGACACGTATGGATTTAGTGTTAAAAAATAGTGGAGGAAATATACATATTCAATGCTACTCAACTATGAAAGACATGTATGTATTGTATAGATTGTGTGAATAATGTTTGTGAGTGCTTCAAGGTTATTTTATATCATCTAGAAGTCAATGGTTCTATCTGGGTGTCAGTTGTTCAGTGAATAAGTTATGTAGTTGAAGATAACAATTATTCCTGATTGTATCTTCTAGAAGGTTTCTACTCTAGAAATCAAGGTTGAATACATGCAGATGTAGATGTAGATGTGATTTAAATTGTATTAATTTTTTGGTCTTAGTTTTGGTATTTCCTGGTGAACAATATAAAAGTGGAAGAAAAGGGAGATGGGGTGATTACTTCTTTTTTAAATTGCACATTCAGAAGGAATATGTCATACTAGGTTCAAGAGGAGACTTAACTATTGAATGGGACAGTGATCCTTTACTAAATATAGAATTGATAAAAATAAAAATGATAGGAAATATTCAATGTAGATGACAAAATAAACAAGTACCTACAAAACTAGAAATAACATACTGATAAAAATTGTCAGAAACTAATGACCTGATTCAGACCTTGGAATAGGATATCGTTGTTTGCATCAAATAATTCATGTGGTCAAACCTGTAGGAAGACTGTCTGAATTTAGTGTGTTTATTTAGTGATTTTTACATCTGTGTTCCTAAAAAGATCCTTTAGGAAGCATGGCATGATCTTATACTTCTTCAAAAACCTATATATGATCCTTCTTTGGCATTGGCAATGGCTTCTCAAATGATGGTGATTTCTACTGTTCCCTGTGAATGTGGTGTAAGGGTGTAGGTTAGGCACATAAATATTTTTTTTATCCATGGAGATGTTGCAATGGATGTCAATAATACCATCTCAGGCATGGGAGTTGCTGACGACTCCCATGCTCATAATGGTGAACTTCTCAACAAGTTTTTTTTACATAAATGATCATACCATTTTTTATTTCCCTTAGACCAAGAGGGTGATAAGGAAGATAGTGGTCCCTAATCTGTAAAAAAAGGCGATAACAGTGTTTAAGGAGCTTAATCCCTCAAAATTCATGGGTGTTAGAGATTTTTCTTGCAGAAACAAACTTTGATAAAATGATATGCTTGATTCTCAAACCATACATTCTTATATCATGAGAGATAAAGTCTAATTGATGAGGATTGGATAATATCCTCCTTTTCCTCTGAGCTCCACAGGACTCGGGTAGGTATTTCCTAGATAATTTACTATATTTCAAGTAAACTTCAAATGGTGGATAGGGTCTTTACTGCTATGTTATTATGTTTCTGATCACATCAATAAAATACCACTCTTCAAATGAATTGAAAACAATTTGAAACAGAGCTTGACAAGGAAAACTATGACTGTAATAACAAATAATAGTGGCATAAGGATGTTGATCCTTCTTCTTTTTCTGAGTTTGAACTCAAGGAAGGATAACCTTTTGATTCACTCTTCAAGGAATCAGCAAACTAAATTGTCTCTAACTGACACAATCCTCTTGAATTCAGCTTATGTGTTCTTGGTAAATGAAGTCTAATTGATTAATTTTATTGGATGAAGAAATCACTACTTATCAAACCCTAGACCAGTGCCTATTCCTTGGTCAAAGAGTCAATGAAAATATAAATCTACAGAAACAAATCAAGGAAATACCATAGAATGCCTTACAAACTATATGCATCTCAGATTGAATGCCTTGCAAACTATCTTACCACTTCTATATCATTGCATCAAATCCTTACAACATTTTTTTCTCTCTGAAATTACTTGAGAAACTTAGTTCTTTCCTTGAAAGAAACTCACAAGTAATTAGACAAGTTACCTTATAACCGGTATGTTTTAGATGCCTTACAAACAAAACATACAAGAGCATAAAAAAAATATAAAGAGACAGAACAATATAGAATAGGAATTGCACTGTATTTCATTAATATGCTTTGTTTCAATACATCCAGAAAAGAAGCTAAAGAGATATGCAAAATTAGGAATCTGCCTCACAGTAAAATTTCTACAACTTAGGAATCTAGATACTCTGCCTCTCTTTTTTGGTTTGTTTCTAGAGGCCTTAATGTAAATGTTTATTTAGTATTGTAATGGGTGATGATGTTGGGTTTTCTTGCTGATTCTTTCCCAGCTGAACCTTTGAATTAGTTTCTAATCTATAATATATATGGTCTCCTATCCACCTTTGTTTAAAAAAAAAATTCTACAACTTGGGGCCTGCTCTCCAACTTTTGAGGAGACTGAACAGGCTCAGAGCCCCCAAAATTAGAGCAGCCACAAGAACTGGGAATAGGAACAGGAACCCCTTAAAATAGGGAAAATAAAAGAATATAAAGAAGAGAAACCCTAAAATCCAAATATGATTCACACCTCTCTCTTCCCTGAAATTTGATCATACTTGCTATTTATAAATCTGATTTCACTTTATTTTCTCAAGATCTAATTCTGATATCTGTCGGTAACTTCAAAACATGATTTAACTTTCTTTCAAAGTTTACAAAATATAATTTATTTCATCAATATCTGACTCCGCAAAGAAATCTGATTTCATTCTGCAAGTGCCTCTTCAAAGTCTATGATTTGATTTTGCCTTTTCAATGAAGGCATTATATTTTTCCATTACTATACTTAGAAGAAAACATGATCTACACCATCAATTTACTGTACACCGACAAACAAGGCACAACACTATCTGATGCCAAGGTTACCTGACAAACATTGTTAAGTGTTACCCAATGACAAAAAGGTAAACAATATCGGATGAGTAACAACAATGCTACCCAACAGTACAACAAAGAGAGGAACCTGACAGATACAGGGAACCCGACAAATAGTTTAGTCAAGGAACACCGACAGACTGCAAGCTAAAACTGACAACCAAGAACGACAGTCAGTTACATCCCGCAAAAAGTGGATCTGACTTTCCACGTCAGATAAATCACTGAAGTTGTATTTATAACTTCTTGATTTTCTTTTAAATCCATTATGTGTGGAGGAAGCAATGTAATCTTTATTTTTTTAATTCATTTTACTATTTTAAAACATGCAAACTAAAGATCAAGGTCAAGTTGTAAACCTTGGATCTAAGAGGTAACATTGTAAATCATGAATTCCAAGATAGGTCAAACACCTGTATAAATAGGTGCTCAATCCATTGAGAATTGTTGTTGTTCAATGAAGATAGTAGCCTCGCAGAGCAACTAAAAACTAGATAGAGAATTCATGCAAAAGAACACAAACAGATTCAAATTAGTTTTCAAGAACAGAACAAAGGTTACCGAAAAGCAGAGAAAAGGTATTCATCAATCACTCAAGGTGATATTATTATTGTAAAGGCTTTAATGGATCTGTAAATTAGCAATAGTAGATTGCATATAGTCAAGTCAACATTTGTACTCATTCTAACAAGTGTAGTACACTAATGAAATCCTTTCAAGAAAGGTGGGCTTAACCATCCTATTGTAAATCTCATAACTGAGTGCACACTTAAATCAGTGTTGCTAAAGATCTTAACAGAGTAGATCTTAATACTCTTAACAAGGTAGCTCATCAGAAGTGATCAAAATTGTAAGTCTTAATCGGCTCCCTTCCATTCTCCAGATAGTGAAGTTTTGTGGGTGCCATCCCCACTGCAGTTTTTACTTCCTAACAGGAGTTTTTTGCGATACCATATCTTGTGTTATGTGTTTGTCAATTTCATGAATGTTTCTATGAATTATTGAAAACTATTAAAGATTGTGAACAAACAATATATGCATAAGAAAGAATAATAGTAATGGTTGGTAAATCAAAATTGAATGATCATTAATGATGAATTGAGTAAAGTGTTAAAAATTTTAGAGGTACTGATTCACCCCTCCCCTCTTAGTACTACTTTCCATTAATTCCAACAATTGGTATCAGAGCTAAGCATCTTCTTGAAAATCTTAAAGGCTAGAGCAAAGATCATACAATAGAGAAGTACAAACTTGATAAGAACATTGAGAACAAAAATATTGAGATACAAATGTTCTATGAACAGTATAAAGAAGAAAGAATCAGGATGAGAGAGCTGTTGGATGAAAGAAAAGGTATGGCTACTAGGAACAATGAAATAGACTATCAGGAAGAAGAGATTCTAGATTTCTTTAAATATTCAGGATCAAAAGCAAGTAATGTATCAGATACATCAGAAGATAGCATCACAAATCTAAAGGAGATCAACCTACATCTGACAAAGAAAATAAAGATGCTACAAATCATTCAAGAGACCCAAATGGTAAGAATGATTGATGTGATGAGTTCTTCTAGACAAGCTGAAACAAAAAGAACACTTGCTATTGATGATAGAAGGAAGATTTCAGAGAAACTCTAGGAAAAAGAAATGGAAATTCAAAGACATGCTGAGCATCACCATGATCTCACAACTCAGATTATCCTTATGAGTCAAGAAGCAAACAGAATAAATGTTGAACTCATTGAGAGAATATAGATTATGGATGAACTAAGAGAAGAAAATGAAAAGCTAAAGCATGAGGTTATAATTCAACAAAAGCACAATGAGATTATCAGAAAGGCTGAAGAAAGAAATAAAAGAATGGATGCCTTTCTTGAGAGACAACGAAGAGTCATCAACAATAGCGGTATAGGATTTACAGAAAATGAAGAATCATCAAATCCAAAGAATGTCTAAAAAAATCCAAGACCAAGAAAGCCAACATGAAAGCACTATGGAAAGCAAGGGCACACATCAAATACATGCAGAGGTAAAATCAAAGGTACTCCTAAATCTACATCTACATCTTCATTCATAGGATTCTGTTATAAATGTAACAAGAAAGGACATAAGGCTTATGAATGCAAGAGCAAGATAGAAAAGCCAAAGAAGGAAACCTACATGTACAAATACTATCCTACATGCAAGATGAATGGGCACACATCTGAAGAACGCTGGAAAAAGAAAAGGTAAGCATGGAAGCCAAAAGGTAAAGAAGTTCCTTATCAGCCAAAGAGAATCAGTAATCAATATGTATGGGATTACAACACTTGGACAAACTATACATCATGTAGTAGATATGGTCACATCACTGCAAACTGCATGAGAGCATGGACCAAAAGGTCTAGAGACTGGTCAAACCTTGGAATGGCATGCTTACACTATCATAAAGTTGGTCATCTCAAGAAATATTACAAAGACAAATTGATAGAAACTAGCACATATCACGATGGTAACAACATTGAAGATATCTAGAGGGAAAGAGACAAAATGTGGATCAAAGCTTCAAGAAATGATGAAGCTAGAGAAAGTAATGCAAATGGTGACACCCCATCCAATGGATCTGGTGACACCACCAACCCCACTTAAGCTGAACAAGTAAGTATGGAACTGAACTATACCAAGTTATATTTTGCATCAGTTCCATTATATAAATTGATAGATAGTCAAATCTGCATAAACCAAAGATGCATATTACTGTACTTGTTACCAATTTAAGAATGCAACACCATCGGTAAACACTTACTAAAAATCATCGGTGAACACTATAATGATTTATTCACACTTACCAAAAATTGTCGGTCAACTAATAAAGATGGTAAACTTCCAGTGTAATCTGACGATCGTCGGTAAGAAAGCAAAGTTCAGAAGTAGTCATGACAGAATTCTGATATCTGTCGATAAAATCAAAGTGGTTAATCAACCTCCCTAAGCATCATATATTCACCAACGATGATTTGAAATATCCTCCCAATGAAACCCGTCTTCACGTCCCGACAAGTTGTTGAGCATTTATTGCAAAGACTTAGGTCAAAAAGTCTATAAATAGTCGACGGCACAACTTCATTTTTCACCCACAATTTGAAGAGAAAGCAGAGTGACATCAAAGCGATTCAAGAGTACAGAGAAGAAGCATCTACAGATCGATTCAACATACAGAGAATAGATTCCTCATCACCGTTGCAAATCGAAGTAAGTACCAAAGACACCAAAAGATTTATGTTACTATTTTGTCAAGAAAAGCCCTAATTTCAAGAAAACCCTAAGTACTTGGAAAATAATGGCAACTACATCAAGAACTGCTAAGTTGAAGAATGAAAAGAAAAATGTGGTGAAACTAATCAAGAACGACACATGTGTAGAACCTAAATACAAGATCTGATCAGAGATTGCATCGAAACCCAATGAAAATGGCACATTTTCAAAAATTTCATCTAGGGTTTTGCTCATAAAAGATGTTAGGTCTTATATTCACTACAAGATAAAAAAGATAGGTGATTTAGAAATGGATGAGGGTTTTTATAAGCTCTGTGATGCTGAAGGAAAACTGAAAGAAGAACACAAACACTTGGAGGTCAAAGGGTTAACAAATGCCCTACATTTTCTGAGGGAATTCAAGACAGAATGGATTAGGATAGTCTTGAGTAGGATGCGTGACAACAAACTATGGATAAACCAACCCAAGCAAATAAAAAAGGATGTTCTTCATGATGTCACTGTTTATCCAATAACCGACAAGCCTAGGGAACACAAACATCCATCCATGAAAGAAGTTACAAAACTCATCAATGCAGAAGGAGACAACAGAGGTCTCAAAGTGAACACAATCACTGACAAGGAGTTAAAATTTGGTGCATGTGTTATTGGTTACAAAAAAATTTAGGCTAGCAGAATGAACAACATTTCTACAATAGTAATAAGCACTATTTACAAGATTCTAACAAAGGGAATTCGGATGGATCTGTGTGAGATCCTATTGAAAAAACTGGATGAGAATATGATCAAAATCAGGTATGCAAAGAGCAAAACATGTAAGTTTGGATCACTTATTATGTGTACATTTTTCTACTTTCAAGAGTACTTTCCTTTAGTAGGAAAAGTTGTATGGGACTCTACCAAATCGGTAACCCAACAAATTAGTGAGCTAATTAAGTCACTGAGACAAATTTGAGTCTGTAATGTCTGCATACTTCCTTGAGTTCAAGGAAAAGATGATGGAAAGAACCTAGATTCCTGAGCAACTAGTTGAAAAACACAAAGATGAGATATGTTTCATGACAGACACAGAATTCACTCATATCGAACCAGTTGTACCAAGAACATCTTGGTTATCACCATTAGACTATGAGATCAATATTGATCTAGCTACAAGTGCAATTGAGGCACTACTCAATGAGCCCATTGATAAGAAACAACCAAGGTTTGGTACATAAGAGGAGGCCAAATCTAAGATAAAACATGGCCTAGAAGTCAAGAAGACTATAAACAAGAAAGATAAAATGGTTAAGAATCTCAAGAAGATTCTATCAGTTACTGAAGAGGAAGTGCAGGATCAACAGGAGGAAATCGATGAACAGGGAAACATCGATGAAGAACTGGAAGAAAGGAAATCAGATATAGAGGCTACTGAATCTGATGCACCTCCATCTCCACCTCCTACAAAGAAGAAAAGAACACGAAGTCAGATTGCTACTACCGATACCACACCACTTAAGAAAGGTCAAGTAAGGACCTATATAAGAAATCCAGCAAAAAGAACAAGACAACAACCTGTCAAAACCACACCACCAAAGAAGAGAAAAAGGTTTGTTAGGACACAGGATAACTTGGATGACACCAAAGATGATGAACCAAATATATTAAAGAAGAACTTCAAAAACCAAATGGTAGATGAAGCTGCCAAATCAATTTCTACCCATGGCACAATGACTGATAAAAGGATCAGGCAATGGGATACACTGAATCCAGAGGATTAGAATAAGATACAGGAAGCAGTCATAAAATCAATGATTAAAAATAAGTATGGCCTTGCTAAATTTGTAAATCAAATACCTGAAAAGCTAGGTAAAAGGATATACCAACAGTGGTCATGTTATTCCCTGCATCCCCGTCCCTACATTTTGTGTGCAAAATGTTGGGTCCCCCTTTTTGCTTTATGCTTTGGGCTCTTTCCCTTCTCTCTTCCTTTGTTTCTTTGTTTTCCTTCTCTGGGTTTCATTTCCCGTTGTATTGGTTTTGCTTTTGTTTTTGTCCCTCGTGTCTCTGGGACCCAGTCCCAAAGTTTTCCGTTCTTTGTCTAGGAGCCAGATTCCAGACTCCGGGATTCTTTGCTACGATGTCTTCTTTTCGTAAGAAGGTATGGTCGCACAGAATCCCCAGGCCTGGAATCCAAAGGTCGGCTTGTTCCAGAGTTTGCGGAAGGAAAGGTAACTTGCTTTTACCCTGGCTATAAATATAAATCACCTATCATTCTCACAATTACTGCGATTAAAACACTTAAGCAATTTGAGCAATTTCAGAGCGATATCAAAAGTGATTTAAGCAGAGTCTAGTGTGAGCTATTTATGAGTTGTTCTGAACAACTGCGAGTGGTTTCTGGTGTTGAGTGGTGATCTTTTGAAGGTAGAAGTTGTTGCAGAGCTTTTGTGGCCACCTTGCCTTCCTTCCTTTCTCTAGTTTTCAGGTTGGTTGTCTGGTTTTCCTCTTCTGTCTTCTTGTCTTTTTTGTTGTGTTCTGTTGGCTTTTGCTGGCATTTTTTGTTTTGTTTCTTCACTTTGTTTTTGTTTTTTTGTCTGGTTTTCCACTGGTGCAGAGCACCCTAGGGTTTCTTGCTCCAAGCCCTAGAAATTAGCAGAGTGATCAATGGAACAGATCACAGTTAGCAGTCAATCATTTCTCCTAAACCTTAACAACTCTTATCTCCTAACACGAGGGCGGTTAAACAGTACAAAAAAACTGGTTACATTATGCTTATCACGCAGTCCCAAGTAATCATCGGTTAAGTGGAAATAGAGCACGACAACGCGATGACATGGTATCACAAGCTCGCGAGTTGATGGATGGTTAAATTGAAACTGTCGCGACAACGTGATGATAGTGTATCACACAGTCGGTAGTTAATCGGCAATTAGGTTGAAACCGGTGTGACAACGCGATGACAGGGTATCACAAGTTTGCGAGTTGATCAGCGGTTAGTGGAAGACGGCTGCGACAAGGCGACGATAGCTCATCGCACAGTCGGAAGGAATTTGGCGGTCAATGAAAAATAGGTGCAAGAATGCGACAATAGTGTATCACTAAGTCACAAGACAATAGGCGGTTAAGTTCAAAGCATTGCGAGTGCGCAATAATGATGCATCGCTAAGTCGCAAAGGAATCGGCAGCACGGTTAGAAGTACTATGAGGACGCGACAAGAGCTCATCGCTCAGTCGCAAGGGAATCGGAAGCTCAGGTGTAAGTGACACGAGTGCTCGACTACAATGCATCGCAAGGTCATGGAAGAACACGTAGTTAGTTGATGAGTGTTGCAGGTGTGCGACAACGAGGCATCGCAGAGTCGCAGGGAAATTGTCAACTCATTTCAAAACATTGCGAGAGCACGACTGCAATGCATCGCATAGTCGCAGAACAAAAGGAAGCTCATTGAAAAGTGTTGCGAGTGCACGACAATAGTGAATCACAGGGTCACCGGATAAAGGCATGCATAGTATGAGGAATCGCAACATTGTGACTAACAGACAGAGGATGAAAATATGTTGACTTGTCAACATCATAGAGGGAATTGGAAAAGTCAGTGACACGGAGGAAAATGTTGTCCACATCGACGGTCATGTAGAGGAAGATCTCGATGACAGTTACAGGAAGAAGATGAAGAGCTGAGGCAGTTAGAATCTTCAGACGGCAGGTAACCTAGAAACGGTTACAGTCAAGAACAAGCCGAGTTATAAAATGAAGGAAGGAAATTTTTAATAGAGGTTGGAAAATTTAGAGACTGAGTAGACTAGCGAAGAAGATTTCAGTTTGCATTGTAATTTCTGGTTTTCAATAAAGAATAGTTTCCTGTGTTTTCTGTGTGTGTTTCTATTGCGTGCAGACTTTAGTAGAGTAGGATTTTGAATTCAGTCGAGTCTCATGGATGCTTTTTGACTCTTATAATCCATCTTATGGAGTGTGACCGTCAAGAAGCATCCCTCATGTATTTTATTTATGTTTCTGTGTTTGGGATTGAGAAGAGGCTAGTCAGAATGGTAGACAAGTCCTAGGCGAGCTAAATGGTCTGGCTAGAGAACTTGTAGGAGAGAGAGATAGAAGGAGAAGGTGCATGACTGACTTTATTCAGTCATGGAGAGCAAGATAAGATGAAGAGTGAAGAATTTTGGTGGGTAGGAAACCTAGGAGAGAGGGGGTACAGAAATCCTTCTGGTTAGGGTCTGTGAGTAACCCTAAGAGACTCAAGTGTGAGTCTAAAGGATCCTGAAGTGAATAGGGTCCAAGGTGAGATTCCTAAGAAAGAGTAGGAGTCTAGGAGCAAGGTGACCTCCCCATCAGATTGGTATCAGAGCCCAGTTAAATATTTGGGTTTGAAATTTGTAGATGTTTCAAAGTACTGAGGAATCAGTAGGAGAATCAGCCATGGTGACAAATGTCAAGCTGGCTAAAGAGGTGAATGAGCAGAAGGAGAGAAATAGACTCCTTGAGGAAACTCTAGAGATAATGAGAAAACAACTAGAGGATATTGCTGATAAAGTAACTGGAGAAGTAGAGAGTTCCAGTAAAGGAAAAGCTGTTGCAGAGGAGGATGTTATACCAGAACCAGACCCTCCTATGCCAGAAGAACCATTCTTAAAGGCTATCAAGGCACTAGGTGGAAAGGCATTGGACGGAGTACCAGTACTTGTTGGAAAAATGGATTCTAAACTGGTAATGGAATGGATTGAAGGAATGGAGAATCATTTTGATTGTGAAGGAGTGACTGAAGCACAGAAGGTGAAAGTTGCTAATTCTAGATTGAGAGGAGCAGCCTTAACTTGGTGGAAATTCATCCAAGAAGAAAGAGAAAGAGAAGGTAAAAAGCCTATTGCAAATTGGCAGGCTATGGTGTCAAAAATTAAGG
>MU226354.1:3321254-3337820 GCA_018584345.1 Thuja plicata
CCCGTTTAGGGTTTCGACATCCTTTATAAGGATTGTCTTCTTTGTATTTCATAAGGAGTTGTAAATCATTTCATTGTTGATAATATAGAAATCATTTCTGTCAACATGCATTTGCAGTCTCTGGCCTATCGGCCGCCTTAGCTCTTTCTCTCTTTCTGTCTTCTTCATTCTCGTAGCAGCTTTGCATGCAGGTGTATCTTGGTTGATTGACATTCATCAATTTCAACAGGAGTAATATGTCTTGGGGAAGTTTGATGAGCTAATGGAGTCGAGGTATCAATCCCTGAAGGGAATAGATGGAACTCAAATGACAAGAATAACTCGCATGGTACTCAGTGGCCATGATGTAGCAAAAATGGCTGATGAATTTAAGGGAAATGTTCTAGACTTGGGGGAACAAATTGAGATGGCTAAGTATCGGCGGGCTGGCCTTAAAGATATTGATGAAGATGGAATCTCCCATCTCCTCCATACCTTCAACAACAATAAGCAATAATAAATGTTCTTCAGGGGCCTGAGAAAACCTATGCATTTTTTTGTATTCCTTATTCTTTTGGAACGTAAGTCCCCGGATACTGGAGTCCCATGTCCTATATTTTATATTTTTTCAGTGATCCCTGTCCTAGTCCCCAAGGCTGACCGGTCACTTTCAAAGAAGTTAATAAAGGTTGTCATAAAGTAGATAGCTGCATCAAGGCACGTCGAATCAACAAGAGATTTTTTGACCGATGGTCTTCCCCAAGTGTCATTTCAATGTTACACCTGGCACATTGGAGACAGGGCGCCGCTTTTCCCATTTATGAGGCATGTAGCCTCGATTCCTGGGGGATTCATTTTCTTCTTTCTTCTTCCTGGCTCTCTTCCTGAGGCTAATTCTTCCATTCCATCTCTCATCTTTTTCTTCTGACATGACATGCCTATTCTGTCTCTAGGCCTTTTGTAGAGTGGCACAGGTAGTACTGGCCATCGGATAATATATTCTATTGTATAGTGTAACATAAGTTAGTGTTAGGGTTAGATGTAAATGTGTATAAGTAGTAAGTCCAGCCCCATTTCAAGGGTCGGAGAAATTGATAATTTTGTAGTCCAAAGTAATAGAAAAACAATTTTCATTTTGTCAGTTGCAGAGCTCAATGCTCTTATTCTTTAAGTTTTCAGTAGTTAGATGCTCCCTGGGAGCCACCATTGTACCACGCACCAGTGCTTGCTGCAAGAAATGTTAATGAAGAAGGGAGAGTTCTTGCAATGATGTTGTTAGCATTCTATCTTCTGGATAGACAGTATTTTATGCTTTGTGTTCTTCATGTCCTTTGCTCTAAGACTTAAAGTAGATTAACGACCTCCTTTCCCTTACTACTGATGAAATATGAACTGATGGTTGTATGTTTCTTCAGTATTTAGTTTAGTGTGTAAGAGTATTGTTGATGTTTTGAATGTTCAGCATAACTATAGGTAGATGAAATATTTCTAACCCTGCAGGATCTTTTTTAGTTTATTTGTTAAATGTAAGAATGCTTAGAGAAACCTCACCTTCTTGAATCCCCTGAGAGAACGAGTTGAAGATAACTAGCTATCCCCCTCAAAAATAGTCACATCTCCCAACTAAGCCCCACACCATCGAGACCTGACCCTCAAGTTCTTGGAGGCCCAGGGAATCTCATTTTCCTAGACAACCTTTACAGGCAAAGTTGGCTGGTACCCCGGTACCCGGTGACAACTTACATCTGCTGGCTGACCCGATCACAAGAGTCCTGTCAATAGAAACTAGCGCTAGAAGGAGGGCATGAACTCATCCCCCTCTCAAGATTCTAATTTTACACCTCCCAAGGGTTCCCCAAGCCATAGTTTTAGGAATCAAGCCTTCAATGGGATTGGGTCTTTCTCCCCAACAAAATTTGAAAGAATCCTTAGGTCAGCCCCAAATCCCAGAAGATTTGTCAAACTCAAGCCTCTTGCTCGAAAGAAATGGACCCCAAAAACCACACCAGCCACTATTGTCTGGGGGTCTACTATACCTCAGAATATCCAAAATTCTTAGACAATCGCAGGAACTAGAGCTCAACCTACTCAAAATCTAGTTCCCCAAATGGCTGCATACTTCGGGAACACTGGGTCCCCTATGGAAACTTTTCCAAGCACAACCAATGATTTACCCTTGCACCCGGAGAATATTTGCCCACGATATGAGCACTTAGGCTCACAAACCACAGAAGAACACTTATAGGCATACAAAGATGCCATGAACTGACACCGGATCCAACATGAAGATGTTGTGACCTGAATGTTTCTCCTATCCCTGGGACAGGGCGAACTGAACTGGTACCTCAACCTTCCCGCCAACTCCATCAACATTTGGTAGGACATGGAGGATGCCTTCTTGGCTGCCTTTCACATACATGTGGACCCAACTTGGTCCCATAGCCAATTCATTTCCATCAGAAAGGAACCCAATGAACCCCTTGCAGCATTCAATCATCGGTTCTAGCACACCTTGAAGCGGTGCACAGGCCCTTTCATTCCATCCCCAGAAGTAAGCATACAGACCTATCTCAATGTGATGGACCCCTTCATTGCCACTCTCCTCTAGAGAAAAACCGCCGCGGGCGACTGGGACACTTTGGCAAAGGTTTACAACCTAGCCTTAGAACTATCCTATGGCCTCAACAAATCCCCGGGTGGGATTGGGCAAAACATGCCCTTCAACATAATCCTTGGTAGAACTGCATACACCAAGGGATATAACCCCAATCTAGCAATGGGTGCCCCCACGATGGTAATGAATTCTCCTGCCCCCACCGATAGACCAGCAGGCCCAGTACGTTTACCCATCATAGACTCAAGTAATGCCAGGTCTGGAAGCATTCCCTTGGAACCAGCCACAGCAGGCACAACAACCTTAGACACAACCATCGAGAGTGCCCTTCTTTCAGTCATCTGCGGCTAGAGGATTGCAACCCTTGAATCTGGTGAATACTATTTCCTTCCCAGGAAACTAACAACAACAACTGTCACACTATGACGCAAACACTCAGTTGACTGCCGAGGTTGAATCCCTCAGGCGAATTTTGTCCACCTTAAATATGGACATGGGTCAGGTGAAGGCGGGGTCTTACGCACCCCAAAATTCCAATTCTTAAAGAGAGAATATTTTCTCTAGACAACGAAACAACAATGTCGAAGAAAGAAACTTCAACAATGGGCCTCAGCCCAACCAACAACAATGGAACAACAAATTGAACACCGGAGGTCCACCTCCAAACCAAAATGCCAACCAAAGTGGTTTTGGACCCTCACATTTTACACCAGTCACAGACTTCTGGCCCATGACTAATTGGTGTAGATTGCACGACACAGGCTCCCATAATGAGGTAAACTATGCCACACTCGAGAAAGTCATCATAATTTACCAGCTAGATAGGCAACAAACATCTAATCATACTCCCCCAGAGGCTCCTATGTAAGAGTCAACTCATAGTACATTCACCTATGAGACCATCTTCTTTAGATCCTCCAGAGAAGATGAAGAACAATCCAAATTATAGGGATTCTTTGATGAATCAATTCCGGCCTTTGAGGCCAATGCCTTCGCCAACCCACGGGCTCCTTACAACACGCGGAGCCAGGCTGGTAAAGGACCATTTTACATGCTGACACCCCCTCCTAAAGACACTCCTCCTTGGTTCAACACAACTAACTGGCCTATCCCTCCAAAAGGTTCTAGCTCTAACCAAGCAAAAGACCTAGCCAAGGGAAGCCACCAATTCTCGGGAGGAAGATTTGGCATTACAAAGGCATTAGAACAAACCACCACCTCCATGACCTTGATGGAATTTTTTCTAAGCTGTCCCAAGTAGAAGAAGTCTCTTCTACAGCTCTTGGGAAACCCGAAGGCTGTCAGTCGCCCACCCAAGACTATCTCTTTTGAGGATGCCAAAGTCGTTGTCTTTCGCAAAAATAATGAAGATCCTCCCTTCCTACTAGGCCTAAATATCCAAGGAAAAAACATACACAACTGCATGGTAGACTCCGGAGCTTCGGGCAACATCATGCCCGTGTCCATATGCCAGAAGCTCAGATTCTGACCCACCCCATCTAATGGCGCAGTGATTCAATTGGATAAAACTACTGTGAAAATGGTGGGAGAATTGAAAAATGTCCAGATACAACTCATCTAGGACCCTAGGATAGCCAGCATAATCGATATCCAAGTGGTGGACATCCTAGAGACTTATGGGATGTTATTAAGTCAGAATTGGTCCAAGTCTTTGAATGGACACTTTTCAACCAACTTTTCCCACTTATGGCTCCCAAGGGAAGGATAATCAAATAAAATTTGGGTTGAAAGTGAACCCTGGATGAAGCAGGCCCTTACCAAAGTTGGGAGGGTTAATGAGGTTTTCTTCTCTAAGACTTTCCCTGGGGTGTACCGACCCTTTGAAATCTTAACATTTGATTTCACCCCCGGGGAGGATCCCATAGTCTTACAGAGAACCGAAGACCTAGAAGAAAAGTTGAGGGTTGAGATTAGCTCTTAGGGTGTCATAGAGACCCCCACTACAGTCTTGTCTGGCACTTGGTGCTGAGTACACTATCAAAAACATTCAGAGCTAGAGCGTGAGCCTTGCCTTTGTATCGCTACCCAGCACATCGACACCTTCTAGAACAAAGAACATACAGTTGATTCCCTGGAGCCCACTATTCCTACTAGAAGCACTTCTTCGGTGTAATCTCTTTGGGGATCTCAATTCCAAACCCCTCTGGGGGAAAACCTCACCCATGCACCAATAGTGTAGGAGGAAGCTCCTCCCAAGTCTCCCAAAGCCAATCCAAAGACTGCTCCATCTCCCTAGCTCCAGACTACAAGTGAGGATTTGTGTACCCTTAAGTTTGACAGGTCTCGATCCAAACAATACTATGGGGCTGGAGTAGAATTAATCAACCCATGAGGGAAATCTTGTCTCACATCCTACAGGCTATAGTTCAACTGCACAAACAATGTTACAGAGTATGATGCTTTGATCCTAGGACTCCTATTTGCATTAAGGAAAGGAATCACCCACCTCCGGGCTCTAGGTGATTTGAATTTGGTTGTCAAACAGGTCCGGAGTCAATATACATGTCACAACAAAAGGCTAGCTGCATACCACAATCTGGCATGGAGCCTTATTGAATATTTTGATGCCTTCAGCATTGATCTTATTCCCCAATGACAGAATTATGTCCTGGATGCCCTTTCCATCTCTGCCAGCACACTTGAGCCCATGGCTAGCTCACGACTCTGGAGATTCTTGGTTGAGATGATCCCCACCCCGTCCATTCTAGATAATGTCACCCACTTTCAATTTTTTGAGGATGATCAACATATCCTGGCCTTCATGGCCAATGTTGGTGTCTTTGAGGACCAGATAGTGGAGGAACAAGACCATGATGATACTGGGTAGGGTGATGAAGACAATGGGATTATGGACCTACCCACTAACAACATCCTGAAGGGGATGGTCATGCTTGAACATATCTTTGACTCAGACCCTCAGGGCCAGAAAAAGATGTCATCCTCCCCTGAGGGAAGAAAATTTGAGAAAGTAAACATTGGCCGGCCTGGTGAAGAAAAGATGATACACATTAACACCTCCTGCTCCCCTGAGGAGAAGGAGGATATTTTCACAGTTCTTCAAGAATACATAGACATAATTGCATGGGGATACGAGGATTTGAAAACTTACAACACATCCATTATGACTCATACCATCCCCCTGAAACCTGATGCTAAGCCTTTTCGACAAAAGTAATGACCAGTTAGCCCATTGATCGAGCCTTTGATTTGTCAGGAGGTGGAGAAATTGCTGTCAGCCAAGATAATCTTTTCGATCCAGCACACTACGTGGGTTGCCAACTTGGTCCCTATTAGGAAGAAGAGCGATGAAATTCGCCTTTGCGTGAATTTCCAAAATTTGAATAGAGCCTCCAAGAAAGATAATCACCCTCTCCCCGTGTTGGATGAGGTGTTATAGATAGTGAATGGATCCAAAATGATGTCTTTCTTGGATGGGTACTCTAGATATAACCAAGTCATGGTTAAATATAAAGATAGAGAGAAAATGACATTCACCACCAAGTGGAAAATGTTTGCATATTGGAGGATGCCCTTTGGCTTAATTAATGTAGGGGCCACATTTCAAAAGGCTATGGATATTGCATTCAAGGGCCTTATGAATTGGTGTATAATCATCTACATGGATTATTTGACCATCTTTTCCTAGGACAGGCGTGACCATTCCGTCCACCTCGCCCATATCTGCAAGAGATGTCACTGATATGGAGTATCCCTTAACTCCAAGAAGTGCATATTTGAGGTCACTGAAGGGAAGTTTCTCAGGCATATTGTCTCTAAGAAGGGTATATCCATTGACCCTGAGAGAGTTGAAGCATTGCTAAACCTACAAATGCCCGGTAGCAAGAAAGAGATGCGATCTTTCTTCAGAAAGATCAATTTTGTCTGGCGGTTCATCACTGGATTCGCCAAGATAGTCAAACCAATCAACGAGATGATGAAAAAGGATACCAAAATTGAGTGGAGTCCTAAGGAAAAGTAGGCATTCACCTAGATCAAACAAATGATAACAGAGGCACCTGTCCTGACTAGTCCAGACTACTCCCTTCCATTTTACATTTACTCCTTTGCTTCACCGCATTCTGTCATGACAGTATTGACCCAAAAGGTTGAAGGGGAAGAATGACCCATAGCTTTCGTGAGCTCCCCCTTTAAGAATGTCAAATTCTAGTACTCATCATTGGAAAAGAAATCCTTTGCTCTTGTGCGCACCATAAAGAAATTCCAGCATTATATTCTCTAAAGCAAGGTGCATGTTATCATCCCAGACCAAGCTGTGAAATCTCTGCTGATGCAGAGTGAACTAGGTGAAAGATGGGGGAAATGGATGGACATCCTCTAGGAGTATGAATTGGAAATGAAACCCATGAAGATAGTCTAAGGCCAGGGACTAAGTCGAGCGATGGCAGAAAAGACTCCCCACATAGAATGTCAAACTTACACAGTGGAGTCTGTCACTCGAGACCTGTGGTACACTGATCCGGTGTACTTATTTTTAAACAATAGATGCTCGGAGGGATTACCTCCCAACAAATTCCATGCTCTGCAAATGAAAAGTGCTCACTTCATAATCAAAAACTCCGCGCTTTACCACAGGAACTATGAGGGAGTGTACCTTCGGTGCATTGACAGGGACCAAGCTGTGAAAATAATTAATAAATTCCATGGGTAGTTTGGGACTGGGCATAGCTCAGCCAATGCCACCGCCCATCAAATCCTTCAGGCCAGATACTATTGGCCCTATATATTTAAATATGTTTACACTCACGTTTGCAGATGTCACACTTGTCAGACTGTAGCACATCATGAGCGTAACCCGGCAATGCCTTTACAACCAATCTTTGAGGATAGGCCTTTCGCCCAATGGGCATTTGACTTCATCAGGGAAATCAAACCTAACTCATCTACCAACCACCGATACATCCTGACTACAACTGGTTACTACACCCGGTGGTCCGAAGCTATACCTTGCAAAAACAACATGGCAGACGTAGTTATTAAATTCCTGGAAGAAAACATCGTCACAAGATTTGGAATGCCCTTCACCATAGTGTGTGACAATGGTTTGGCATTTTCTTTAGTGCAACTACTTGAATGGACCTATAATCAGAAGATCACTCTGAAGTTTTCCAGCAACTATTACCCCCGGGGGAATGGTGTTGCTGAATCAATGAACAAAAATTTACTCGAACTGATCAAACACCTACTAGAATAGAATCCCCAGGATTGGCACCAAAAGTTGAGATTCACCCTTTGGGTGGATCACATTTGAATTAAGGCCACCCTATGAATGTCCCCATTCCACCTGGTTTATGGTCAAAACCCAGTGTTCCCAATCAACTTACAGATCCCAGTTTTGTAGTTTATGCAGGAATTCAACAACCGAGATGACATTGTAGAGGTTCATCTCCTAAATCTGGTGTGGATGGAGGAACATCATGATGCAGCCCTTGAACATTTCATGCGTCATCAAGAAGTGGTAAAAATATCATTTGACCAAAGAGCCCAATACAAGGCCTTTTAGATTTTAGACTTGGTCCTACTGTGGGACAAGGCCGGGAAAAGAAAGGAAAGCACACCAAATTCCAACGGCTCTGGCTCGGGCCATACCTAGTCTCAAAGATCTGCGGGGCAAATACCTATCGCCTCAATACCATGACTGGAGAACATGTCCCATTTCCTATTAATGTATAGTTTCTGAAACACTATTTCATATAAGGTTGGTTTGCCCAAAGTTGTATTTTATGAAAATTTCCCTTGCTTGTAAATAATTCTTTCCCAGTGCCTTGTTGGGAGGTACCTCACCTTGTAAATAGTCTTACTGGCCATCCTCCAGGGTTGCCCCTTTTTCTTTTATTGTCTTTTCTTTTCTTGTTTTCTTTTCGGGTCTTAGCATTTTTCTCTCCCTCTTGTGAGGATTGGTATGCTTCACATAACATCTGGTCTCTGGGATGTTGTCTTTAACATGGTGAACTTAAGAATCTATTGTTAACATAATGGAATCAGTCTGGTCTCCAGAGTTATTTTGCAAGTTTGGTAGTACATTGAGTAATCTTCATCATATTTATTTCCGTAAGTCTGGTATTCAATGAAATAAAAGTAAAGGACAAGTAATTGGACACATCGAGGGTAGATCAGTTGCACTAGTTGGTTGACCCAAGTCTAAAATTTTAAAAGATTCTTTCTGGGTCCGGAGTCTCCCTGCCCCATTTAGCATATTAAGGAAGGTGGAAGGGTGAAAGAAGTACCACCATCAAATTTAGCTAAGCTCAAGCTTGATGGTGAAAGAAGTACCACCCTCCCACCCAGAAACATACAAAATAACAAGAAAAGGAAATGGGACGAAACTCCA
The DNA here is from genome assembly GCA_018584345.1 of Thuja plicata. Lineage (NCBI taxonomy): Eukaryota > Viridiplantae > Streptophyta > Pinopsida > Cupressales > Cupressaceae > Thuja > Thuja plicata. The sequence goes on from MU226354.1 coordinate 3,330,218, forward strand.
GTCTCTGGGAGAAACAAGCAAATCTGATGACTTCAGGATTTGATATACTTAGTGCCTCTTCTCTGCTTTTCCCAGAGGTCATTAGCTTGACTTCCCTCCAAAGCACACACTTCACAACTAATGAAAGGATCACGGGTTGGATCTCATATGGACGGATTTTCTTATACATGTTACTCTTTGCAGGTAATATGCTTCAAAGTAACGATTTGTTCTAGTTTTGCTAACCAGAGATTCTGTAGTTCTTGAATGCGTCAAGGCATTCATCCCAGATAGTTGCCATTTGTTATGCCCTGCATCCCCATCCCTAAATTTTATGTGCAAAATGTTGGGTCCCCCTTTTTTCTTTCTGCTTTGGGCTCTTGCCCTTCTTTCTTCCTTTGTTTCTTTGTTTTCCTTCTCCGGGTTTTCTTTCTTGCGGTGTTGGTTTTGCTTTTTTTTTTGTCCCTCGTGTCTCCAGGACCCGGTTCCAGAGTTTATCATTCTTTTTCCAGGAGCTAGATTCCAGACTCTGGGATTCTTTGCAACGATGTCTTCTTTTCGTAAGAAGGTATGGTCACATAGAATCCCCAGGCCTAGAGTCTGGAGGTCGGCTTGTTCTAGAGTTTGCAGAAGGAAAATTATCTTTCTTTTACCCTGGCTATAAATAGAAATCACCTATCATTCTCACAATTATCACGATTAAAACACTTAAGCAATTTGAGCAATATCACAAGCGATTTAAGCAGAGTCTAGTGCAAGCTATTTATAAGTTGTTCTAAAAAATTGCGAGTGGTTTCTGGTGTTGAGTGGTGATCTTTTGAATGTAGAAGTTGTTGTAGAGATTTTTCGGCCACCTTGCCTTCCTTCCTTTCTCTAGTTCTCAAGTTGGTTGTCTGGTTTTCCTCCTCTGTCTTCTTGTCTTTTTCATTGTGTTATATTGGCTTTTGCTGGCGTTTTTCATCTTGTTTCTTCGCTTTGTTTTTGTATTTTTGTCTGGTTTGCCGCTTGTTGGTGGGTCAGCTCTGCCAGAAGGTTTTCCACCCTCTATGTAGACATAATATACTCTGTAGATAGTGTATATGCTTGTCCATTTTTTGTGCATTTTTGTTTAGGTAGCGGCTCTACATTTTATGTATATATGTATATTTGCTATATTTTTAATGTATATCCTTCTATTTTGCATGTATATACCTTTTATCCCTAGTGTATATATGTTGTATATGTTGTGTATATCTACCCAGTTTCATAGCTAGCTTGTCATGCTTCCTCTATTCTCATTTACAAGTTTGCGAGCTCATTCGAGGCAGGATACCACCTGGGTGAAACTTGGCTCTCAGCTGGTTTCAACCAGGCAATTTTCTCTCTCCTCATAAACCAACCTTAATGACTGTCCCATTTATGTCCCACATATGCATTCAAAAATATCCAAGTGGCCTCCAATTTACGCGCATTCAGACAGTTGGATCCACCATTGTCGCCATAACTTCCATTTATCGCATAGCCACGTGACGTCCACGTGGGTCTGACAGCTCACTTTTCACGCATAACATCTAACCGTTAGTTTTCCAGAATCTGAGTCTCTTTCCCTCACCCAACCCATGTCTTTCTTTTGCTAAGTCTGATGAGACCCCTGGGCCCAAATATGGTTAAATTTCCATGTTTGCAAAATATATATACTTTCCAAGATTTTTGAACTAAACTAAATTTTCAGGGAAAGCAAGCGCCATAGTAGGGATTGCCTCCAAAATCCCAGAGTATTATTTATCTATGAATTTTGATGGTAGCCTTGCCTTGTAGGTTTTCAGAGAAATATACTTCCATCATGTCTGAGGCTTCCGCATCTTCACCACCTAGAAGTCTGGAACTTCCTTCCGCGACAGTCACCAAAGCAGTCGTAAAATCTAAAATGGAGAGAGCCTTGGAAAAATTTCCCTTCAGTATGAAATACATGAAAGATAACACCATTGTGGGATCAAAGATTGATTCCAAAGTATATTTCATTACTGAAACCAGTGTCGGGATGTGGGCCAAAATGCAGGCCTTGGTGAAAATAATGTACATTCAATGGAAATCCGAGGATCCACTGGCGATCAACATTGGGGATTCTGGGATCCTCAAGGCCGCCTATTTTCCATGCTTAGTGTAGTCCCCAGAGTTAATCCTCACACTTGCAGCACACTACAACTCTTCTATCTGGGCCGTCATGCTCGCAGCCCTGGAACCCACCGGGTATCCTACCCCTATGGTGTCTCTCGATGCCGCTACTTTCTAGATGGGCTTGGGGATCCCTCAATTCAAAAAACCAGCTATGGTTACCAGAGCAGATGCCTTAGCACAATTCAAACAGTTGGAGGAAGAAGCTGGGATATACATGAATAACCACTGGCTCAAGACCCTGAAGAGGGATCCCAAGAGAATGAAGCTAGAACTCCCCTGATCTGAATTTAAAGAAAGTATCTCGATGGGGATAATAGCACTATCCTGGGTCTTCGGGAAACCCCATGCCTGAGAATTCTCAGCATGGATGTACTATTTTCTGCTTGGCATCTCCACCAAGGGAGAATATTTTGATTGGGCCACCATCATCTCCAACCATGTAGATTCTCAATTTCTACAAGTGGTTCAAAAGAAGAAGTTTCATATGACTTCTTATGTTATCTAGGCCCTGGCACAACAACGGCCCGCCACCAATGGATTACTTACATCGAGCGTACTCAGGATTGGCCCAGGTCAAAAGGCCCCCTAGGATTATTTCCCATAGATTCAATGGGTGGCCAGTTTCTCCAGCTTTTTCCGGGTGAATGACGCCTTTATCTATTACAACCTGCTCACACCTACTCGGGATGCAGGATACCACCTCTCTATAGAGGCAATGAATCTATTCAGAAGTTACAACCATTATTATATACATTTCCAGCAACATACATACATAAGGGTGACCAATTTCTCTGGGAAACCTTACTTGTTACCCAAGAATTATGGGAACAAGATAATTCTTTTAGAATATTGTAGATAAATAATGGAGCTACATGCCTTCTACGCCTTGAAGAAGGTGACAAACATCCTATTCCCAATTAATTGTGGAAATTACGTGTGCAGTTTGGCCATAGCCAAGGAAGTAGACAACGAGCTCAAAAGCTATAACTTAGCAAAATTCTACTTGGCACGGAAGAATTTTGATCCGCACGACAAAATTGCATCAGCACTTCCCTGGGCATCAGAACCCCACCAATACCACATGGAAGACTTCTGGGAAGATTTCTAGGATGACATGGAAGTGCGAAGCTGGCATTACATCTGGATGACCATGGAAATGATGGAAAGGTTAAATCTCCAGAGATTTCCAGATGACTTCTCAGACTCTGGATCCACAATAGATCCCCAATACAAAGAAAAGGGGATTGATAAGTTGGTCCTCCCACCAGTGGACTGGAATGCCCAGGAGGGGCCCACCATTGAAGAGTTCACCTACAACATGGTCGAATGAAGCCATGCCTACTTTAAGAAGGTGTGCCCCGGGAGTGTCTGTAGGGTTGCCCAGCCGGTGCCAAAGTTGACCTCGGGAGTTAGAAATTCTTCCCAGAGAGAAGATAGGGGAAAATTAATAATGGAAACCCCAGCTCCATAGGAGACCCCCATTAAGGAGCAACTAAAATAATCATTGGTAGCTTCCTAGCAAATGAAAGTTAAATTAATCACGCGGTTGGCAACCCCGGTGGTCATGACCGGACCCATCCGTCCGCCTTCTTCCCCTTTACTAGTAGCACTTATGTTCAAGGAAACCAGAGTGGATCTAGGAGAGGAGCAGGCCCTAAGGGATGCAGGGCTGCCTTTGGTCATGAGGCGGAAGAAGAGACTTAATCTGAAACCAAAGATAGAGCTAGATTTGGGGATGCCTCAGATCCCACAAGTTGAAATCCTTTCTTCTGACTCCCCGGAGCCAGAGATGAAACCAAATCCCACTGATGTCCTAGAAAATCATCCCCCTCTGGATGAAATTGATGATGGTTTTACAACTGATGAGTTTGGGAATTTGTAGGAGGACATTGAATAAATAGAAGCTGAAGCCCCGGAGCAGGAGGAAGCTCCAGAACAGGAACTTGCATAGGAGTATGAAGAATATATGGAAGAAGAAAAGGAGGTGGAACAAGAGATTGCCTCTAAAGTCCCAGAGATATAGGACATTAGAGTGGACCAACAAAAGCAAAGTGAACGAATGGCACCAGCTAGGGGAACCAAAGCTTTGGGAACAACTCTAACCCCAATCGCCATGTTCCAAGCGCCACTCCTAGAGGTGACATTTGGGGAGGTAATCACTGCGGCCCAAACATTGAATCTTGGCCCATTACCTCCCCCATTATTAGAAGATATACCAATGGAAGAGGACATCCCAGCAACAGAGGCTGAGGAAGAACAGGAACAAGAAGAGGAAAACCCTGGCGTAACTAATGAGGACCCAAATGTCACTGAAGACATAGACGGGGCCAAAGATGCAGATACCACCGAAGAAAATATTGCTGGTGAGATAGAAGATATAGGAAAGGAGCTGGGAGCAAAGTAATTTTTAGTGGCAAATATTTGCCTTTTGGCAAATTTTGGGAAATATGTATCGCGGAATTGGCAAATTGTGCACGTTATACAGTGACCCAAATCGGCCAATCTTGACACGAAAATGGTTAAATATTAATGGGAATCACCAATAAGATTTGTCATTTGACGAGGTTGACCAATATATTTACCTTTAACAAATCTGATGTGGTTCTTTTAACGGTCTCTTATTCGCCTTTAACAAATCTGACGTGGTTTTTTAAGGGTCTCTTATTCACCTAGGGTATTAACTATGAATTGCATATAAAATTTAAAATAGCCAAATGGTTTATATTGTTATCTTAACCACAACCTATTTTTCCACCCATTAAATAATAGGTTTATAGACCACGACCTATTTCACCAACTGTTAATTCATTGTTATATAGACCATGACCTTATTTCGCCAGCCGTTAATTAATTGTTATATTTCCCACGACCTTATTTTGCCAATCGTAAATTAATTTCTATTTTTCCCACCACCTTATTTTGCCAACCCTTAATTAATTTTTATATCATCGATGACCTTATTTCACCATCCGTTTGTTAATACTACATTTAGGTCGACCCATATTTGCCAAAAGCCTGAGAATTAAAAAAATGGAAATTTGAATCATGGATTGATATAAATTAATATGAGATTTGTTAGTTTTTAAGTAAATAGATGATTCAGCATTACAGTAAACAAATGATTTAGCATTATAGAGAATAAGAATTCAGAGGAGGTTGGACCAAGGTAAGCAATTATTTGTCCACATTTCACAGTAAAAGTATTGCTATTAATTTCCTAGTGACTAGTGACTATATATTAATTTCCTAGTGAGTAGTGAGAGCTCAAGATGTCAAATAAGGGTGACTATCCTGAGTATCATCAGGCTGCTGAAGGGATTGAGATGTCAGGGGAGGTTGAACTTGAGACTCAGACTTCTCACTATGCTCAGGGTAGTGAAGGGATTGGAAAGCTAGACAAGGGTAAGACTCCTAATCGTCAGGGTAGTGAAGGGTAGGCTAAGACTCCTCAGGGAAGTCTAGGGTCTGGGAGGCCATCAAAACACCCAAAACTTAAATATACTACCATAAAGGCTTTCTTTGGACTTGGAAATGTTTCTTCTCCATCAACTTCTGCAATACCAAGTGCAAAAGCCATTCACAGTAGCTCACCAGTACCACTACCACAACTTCCACAAGATGGGATTGTCATTGAGTTAAATGAAAATCAAAATGCTTCAAATGAGGATAACAATGGTGGCATGACAGAAGATGTTATAAGGGATACNNNNAACCAGTTGGATGAAAATGCTAGCAATGAAGATAATAATATTAATGATGTTGGTAGGAAGAAAAGAAAAAGGGAAGTAAAAATGGGGCGGCAGTGGGAAATGACAAGAAATTTTAAGGTTGATTGGGTAGCAAGGTACTGGTTCATTGAACCAGTCCTAAACAATGATGAACAACCAATAGAATTCAGGTGTAAGATTTGTACCTAGAAAAATAAAAGAGAGAAGAAGTTGCAGCTAAAGCTTGACACTATAGAAAAGCATATTGGTAAGGTTTATGAAAAATAGATCATAGACAGACAAGAAATATTAGTAGTGAGATGGAAATAAAAGGAAGAATATCTTCATGTTAAGTATGCCATAGAATATGAAGAGAATAACAAGAGAATGGAAGCAATTGGTAGTAGTGAAAATCCAATCAAGGCTGGGGTTAAACATGCAGCCAATGAAGCAAACCTGGGAAAGACCATTCAGATGAGTGTTGTTTTCATATTATGTCCAGAGGGCATCCTATGAGATACTTCTCAAAATATGGTAATTTATTATCCTTTTTGAGACTTCCTTACTATCCTATGTCACATTGGTCAACAAACGTTGGATGGAAAATGGCAAACTATCTTTCTGAGGTGGAAAAGAAAAATTTACAGGAGAAAGTAAAATAGTCTAGATTCATTTTGTTATCCATAGATGAAGTTACTGCAGTAGATAACACTGCTTGGGTTTGTATGCATGTGTATACAGTAAAATAACATGTCCGCCAAGCTCATCTACTATGTGGTCGTAAATTGAGGGGCAATTCAACAATAGAAAACTTATATTTTGAAGTTAAGAATGCTTTGAATGAAGTTGCTGGTATGGATGATTTGACATTTGGCAAGAAGTTAGTGTGTGTTGGAGCTGATGGAGCTGCAGTAATGCAAGGCCAAATGAATGGTCTTTGTGCAAGATTACAAACTATTATTGTACCTTACATGCTTGGCATACATTGTATGGCCCATCAAATGAATTTAGCATATAAAATTGTAAGCAATTTTGCTACAGTGTCAAAAGTTGAAGATCTAGTTCACGAGCTATACTCTTACTTCTGCAAAAGTCCTAAATGTTTTGCAAAATTTAAGATTTTTTCAGAGGGATTAACACCAGGAAACAAGCTTCTCAAGGATGTTGAGACAAGATGGATCTCTTTGCATGGACCAGTAGAAAGAGTTCTAATAGAATATCAATCCTTGATCGGACTAATATATGAGCAATGCCTCATAGTAGACAAAGCTCCTGATTTGTTACATAAGTTAAGTGATATAGAGACTCTATTAACTTTAGCTAGTCTTCTCCCCATGCTAGCTTTAATGAAAAATCTTTTTAATAAATCCCAAGATAGAACTATTTATATCCATGAGTATAGCAGTTTACGTAGAATGACATGCATTGCCTTGGATTGTCTGTACTCAGATATGACAACAATTCAATGCCCAAATTTTTTCAGGTGGCAGACAATTATAGATTTGAATCATGTTGAGAATTTTTTACCATTTAATCGAAAAAATGATTTATGTGTGTTTGTCAAAGGATATGAAATACCGATGCACCAATCTAAGACAAGCAAGCGAGGCAGACTACTTCCAGTTAAAAGGGCTGATTTTGACAGGATTGTTAAATCTGTTAGTGATAATTTGAAGTCAATTTCCTATCAACTTTCAAGTGAGATTCATGAAAGATTCCCTCGAGAAGAAATTCTTGAAGCCATGGGTTGTGTGTTTCCT
>MU226354.1:3346477-3369749 GCA_018584345.1 Thuja plicata
GTGACTGAAGTTCTGAACGGTTGTGGTTTCCCCAGAAGGAGAAGCGACAAGCTTCCAACCGTTTCCAAAACAAAAATGAAAAGTACATTCAAATTTCATATTTACAGATTACAAGTAACAAATTTTTTCCAAGGATCCATTTAAATTTCAGAGGAAATTACAAAATCCTAGTCTGACATATCCTAATACTAATATACTAATAGTAATTTGTTAATATGTTATAGTATAATACTATAAACTATCCACAAAGAAAAAAAGATTAGTCGATGCGCAAACCAGAAAATAACCGGATCATCTCCTCCTGGAACCCATCCTGGTCAAAGCCATGATCATCAAAAATGGCACGCATCTCTGCCTTGTCATGTTCTACTTTGAGTTTGAACATGTCGCTTTGGTATTCGGCATAACTGGTAGCATGATCCCATGCTGCAGACATAAGATGACTGAGGACATCCTGCTGAATCTCCTCCTCCATATCGAAATTTGGTTGGATAATAGGTTATGGGTCCTCATTTGATGATCCCTCAGCTACTGGAAGACCCATTCTCTCATCCAAGATTCCAAATTTAGAAATTTATAAAGCACCTTGTGTTCTGAAATTTCACTACCGAGGAGTATATAAAGAAAATAATCACCAACTTCCCAGCTGCAATAAATTTTGAAGGAATGTTTCATGTAAGGTGGCTTGCGTCGAAAAAGGAAATTAATGAATATTGATAAACAAAAAATTGCATCCTGCGTAACTTTGCTCCGAAGTCGAAAAGAAAAATAATGAATGTTGATGAATCACAGCTCATATCCTGTAAGATTGTACTTTTTTTTATTTTAATGTCTAAACAAAATCTTTGCCTGGATTATTATGTACAGCTCAAGTTACGCAGACTATGAGCGTGTCCTCCGAACCACCACATCCTAGCTGCGATTTAAAATTTTGAGCTGACAAGTGACAACTTGGCAGCCATAGTAAGTTTTGAAGGAATGTTTTGCGTAAGGTGACTTCACTCCGAAAATAAAAATAATGAATGTTCATTAAAATCTTTCATTCATTCATTGTTTATGAATCAAACCTCATATCTCATACAAATTATCCTTTTTAATGTCTAATCAAAATCTTGGCATCGATAAGTCTCTTTAATTGCACTTCAGTGTTCACTGTCACTATAACTTCGTGGTGAAGTTATGGAGACTACCAGCGTGGCCTCAGAACCTGCATATCCTACCTGTGATCATAACTTCCGAATTCATGCACAATGTCAACCTATCCTTTGCGTATCTTTGTGGCCTTCAACTCCAAACGGCCAACATAACCGCCGAAGTCACGTACACCGTCAACCTGACCATTACGTATCTTCGTAACTGTTAGCATTGACCCTCCTTTTAGCCTGCTAAAGCTATGCAAATACTATAAATACTATTTTTTATTCGCCAATATATAATTTTAATACTATAAATATTGTATTTTATTCGCCATTATATAATTTTAATACCATAAATACTGTATTTTATTCGCCAATATATAATTTTAATACTATAAATACTGTATTTTATTTGCCAATATATATTTTTTTATTAAAAAATAATGTTTTTCATTCGCCATTATATATTTTTTATACTATCAATACTGTTTTTCATTCGCCATTATATAATTTTAATACTATCAATACTATTTTTTATTCACCAATATATAATTTTAATACTATAAATATTATTTTTCATTCACCATTATATATTTTTTATACTATCAATACTGTTTTTCATTCGCCATTATATAATTTTAATACTATCAATACTATTTTTTATTCGCCAATATATAATTTTAATACTATAAATACTATTTTTTATTCGCCAATATATATTTTTAATACTATAAATACTCTTTTCTATTCGCCAATATATATTTTTATACTATTCATATTGTTTTTTATTCGCCAAATGAGATTATTTTTTTTTACTTTGAAAAGAAAAAATTTCGCCAATAAAATTAATCATTTCCTCTGTAATTTTCTAAATTTTGCCAATTTTTTCACCTTTTTTGAAGGGGGCATTTCTTAAAGATTACTCTGGCTGGGAGAGGCTCATAATACTGAAGGGGCATAGCAAGATGTTGGGGAGAAGTCACAGGAACACATTCTGGCTACCAAGCCACCCCTGTCACCCCCATGGTTGATAGAAACCCAAAAGAGGAAGGCTCCCCCGTCAACACCTAGAACCCACCTCTCCTTGGTAGAAATGATGGCTCAAGCTTAGAACCCACCGAAGGCCAAGAAAGCCTAGATAGTCCACACCCTTCAGATTGAACCCGGTGGAGAAACAGTCATAGTTATAGCAACACCTTCCCCAGACGTAGACAAAGTAATGGCTGAAGCTGGAGATTATAACATCATGGAGATATTGCTGGGGAAGAGAGGAAAATAGGGTGAGGTAGACATGTTAAAAGAGGCAGCCAGGGTAGTGGAGGCTCACTATGAAAATGAGGCTCAAAAGCTCAAGGCAAAAAAGGAGAAAAACATGAATCTTATGGGGTTGCTAACCGAGCTAGCCTAGCCTATCAATGTTTTTCCTCCAGAGGCCTCTACATCTGATGCACCACTACCACAAAGTGACATCGACTCATTACAGACAATGAAAAAGAAGGCCCAAGTAGTTGACGAATGGGTCACCCTATTATTAGGAAATGTCCAGTGTTTCCTAGTGTCCACACTCCAAGACTTATATGCGGCCTGCCATGTGTTACATCAGGCTGAGACCACCGTTAGCATATGGCAGGTGGACAATGAGAATTATGAGGCATGGAAGGTTGAGTTTGAAGAACTCATCGGCCTCAGAGAGGAAGTTGTCTCCGAGTCTGGAATTTTGGGGGAAGAGTCATTTGATTTTGTGAGGACCCAGCACTCCAGAATTGACCTCACATTGGGGGTAATCAAGAAACTAGTGGGGAATCTACAGGATAAGATCAATATAGTACAGTATTCTTTCAATTTATACAGGTCTTTTATTATGAAGGTCTCCAGAGCTGATCCATTCAGCACTGACACATGCACGCTGAAGGAATATGTCTTGGGTAAGTTTGATGAGCTAATGGAGTCGAGGTATCGATCCCTGGAGGGAACAGATGGAACTCAAATGATAAGAATAACTCGCATGGTACTTAGTGGCCATGATGCGGAAAAAATGGCTGATGAATTTAAGGGAAATGTTCTGGACCTGGGGGAACAGTTTGAGGTGGATAAGTACCGGTGGGCTGGCCTTAAAGATATTGATGAATATGGAATCTCCTGTCTCCTCCAGACCTTCAATGACAATAAGAAACAATAAATGTTCTTCGAGGGTCGGAGAAAACCTAAGCATTTTTTTGTATTCCTTATTCTTTTGGAACATAAGTCCCTAGATCCGAGAGTCCCGGGTCCTATATTTTGTATTCTTTCAGTGATCCATGTCCCGGTCCCCAAGGCTGACCGGTCACTTTCAAAGCAGTTAATAAATGTGGTCAGAAATAAGATAGCTGCATCAAGGCACGTCAGATCAGCAAGAGGTTTTCTAACAGATGGTCTTCCCCAGGTGCCGTTTCAACATTACACCTGGCACATCAGAGACAGGGCACCACTTTTCCCATTTATGAGGTATGTAGCCTCGATCCCCAGGGGATCAATTTTCTTCTTTCTTCTTCTTGACTCTCTTCCCGAGGCTGATTCTTCCATTCACTCTCTCATCTTTTTCTTCTGACATGATAGGCCTATTCCGTCTCTAGGCCTTTTGTAGAGTGGCGCAGGTAGTACCGGCCACTAGATAATATATTCTATTGTACAGTGTAACGTAAGTTAGGGTTAGGGTTAGATGTAAATGTGTATAAGTAGTAAGTCTGGCCCCATTTCAAGGGTCGGCAAAATTGATGATTTTGCAGTCCAAAGTAATAGAGCAATAGTTTTCATTTACTCAGTTGCAGAGCTCAATGCTCGTAGTCTTTAAGCTTTTAGTAGTTAGATGCTCCCTGGGAGCCACCATTGTACCATGCACCAGTGCTTTCTGGAAGAAATCTTAATGAAGAAGGGAGAGTTCTTACAATGATTTTGTTAGCATTTTGTCTTCTGGATTGACGGTATTTTATGCTTTGTGTTCTTCATGTCCTTTGCTCTAACACTTAAAGTAGATTAACAACCTCCTTTCCCTTGCTACTGATGAAATATGAACTGATGGTTGTATGTTTCTTTGGTATTTAGTTTAGTGTGTTAGAGTATTGTTGATGTTTTGAATGTTCAACATAGCTATAGGTAGATGAAATATTTCTAACCCTGCAGGATATTTTTCAGTTTATTTGTTAAATGTAAGAAATCTTGGAGAAACCTCACCTTCTTGAATCCTCGGAGAGAATGAGTTGAAGATAACCATCTATTCCCCTCAAAAATAGTCACATCTCCCAATTGAGCCCCGCACTATCGAGACCCAACCCTCAGGTTCTTGGAGGCCTGGGGAATCTCATTTCCCCAGACGACCTTTACAGGCGAAGTTGGCCAGTACCCCAGTACTCGATGACAACTTAAATCTTAAGGTGAACCCGGTCACAAGAGTCCCATCAACAAGTCATATGCCTTGAAAAGATAAAGAGAAGCAAGAGAAAGAGTTCATGTGAGACTGATGCCTCCTAAATCCAAATTTGAATAAATACAAGATGTACTAAAGAAACACAAGTAAATTTGTAGCCAAAATAAGGGCTTACAAAGTACTAGAGAGAAAGTTCATAGAATTGGATTCAATGATAGAGACCAAATGGAGACATCTCATGGATCTACCAGTAGAGTCAACAAGTTTTAAGAAGGAATTACTTCTCACAAACACACCTCAGAGAGAGGAGGAGACAGATAATGCAAGTCCTCAGCATATTTCTCTAGATAATCAAGAAAGTGATGATGAGCCTATCAACTTAGATACAGGCATGGATGATAATATCCTAGATATCACTCATTATGATTCTAAAAATGATCCAAAGAAGAAAGATGATGTGATATTTATCACACTTAAAGATCAAAAAAGCCATCAAGTACTGAAGACATCAGATGGAAAGATAGTTAAAATTGTTGATGAACAAATGTAGGACAAATCAATCTTGGACCCACTTGTGCAAGACCCTGCACACAATATACAAAAGGATGAGGATGTCACTGCTGACAAGGCACTATTCAATGAGCAGGACATCAATACTAACAAAGCCCAAGCAACAACTCAAAGTAACATTCCTGTCGTAATGAAGGCAATAAACATACTAGAGGGCAATGAGGCATCAAATGAGAAAGAAACAAGCACACCCAAAGACAAGGGTGATGAAGAAGTCAAAGGGACAATAGATACTACTACAGAGAAAGCTATAACCGATAATTAGAAGAATGCATCTACTGGTCAAAATAAGGAAAACACTCAAAAGGAAATAGGGGACAAGCCTTCAGAGAAAGGTGAAGAGGGAAAGAAGGATAAAATTGAAAAGAAAACTAGAGCACATTATGCAGAAACACCCAAGGTTAATGAAGAGATGCCTTCACATAACTGACAGGTGCCCACAAAGAAGAAAACACAAGATGCATCATCGAAAAAGTCTTCCCCAAGTAATTCAGAGTGAACACATGAACTAGCTCTGGTAGTTCATACATCTGCATCCCCTCAAATCTCAAAGAAGAAGAAAGGAAAGAATAAAAATCAAGTAACTCTGGATGAAATCATTGAGATTCCAATCTGTGATCCAAGAAAATTGGATCCGATAGCATTGACAAAATATGCAAAGCTATGTGAGTGAAAGGCCATTCAAGACAAGCTAAAAAGAGCGACAAAAGAGGCCAAGGTACTGGAAGTAATAAGAAATATACTTCAAGAAATTGTACCAGACATAAATATTGATCAAAAAACTCCAATCATTGACCAACTGGTCACACTCATAGATGTAATAACATCTCAGAATATAGATGTTGAGAAAACAGTAGAAGAGAGACTAGAAAAAAAGTATGAATTCAAGCTCGCAGAAAGGATAAGCCAAGAAGTTGCACTGAAAAAGGTCAAGCTATCTGAATTGGTAAGTACAATTGATCCAATTTTATTAGAAGTTGTTACCTTAATCAATAAATTGTGCACTTTAGATCAACTCACTAAGGAGTATACTGACAAGATAGAAAAAATAGATGTTGAACTTCAGTCCAGTACATAAAATCTAGCCAACACCAAAGAAGCACTTAAATTGCACAATCAACAGATCATATAGGCTAGAAAATAGAGATAGGACATTCAATTTATAGAGATGAAATACAAAGATGAGGTCAATGAGCTACAAGTTAAGTTCTTACCGACACTTACACTCCTACAACAAAATATGACACAGGCAAGTACTCTAATTGCCACCCCTGAAATGTCTATCCTAGACAACATTTGTGATATGCATGCCAGACTAGAGCTGCAACACATGGTCCTAGAACAGTTGAGAGAACATTGGGAGAAAATAATGGAAGATATCAAAGTTACCCATTCTGATATATTTGACACATAGTAAGTTACACATTTTTTGTCACAATTTTGGCATATTGTAAGTTGTATGTTTTTTTCATCAGTATCAAAGAAAGGGGGAATTTGATATGGACATCACCTCAGTTAAAGGAGGAAATCATATGTATAGTTGAAGAAAAGGGAAATAATGTACCCTAAGATTATAGATAGTATACATGTACATATACATACACTATACTGATGCACACAGTAAGGGGGAGTCATATTATGACAAGGATATAAACATGGTGTAATGATTTTAGTATTATGCACATATCAGTTTTTTGATACTAATGTCAAAGGGGGAGATTGAAGGCATTATATTTTTCCATTAGTATACTTAGAAGAAAAAATGATCTGCACCATCGGCTTACTCTACACTGACAGAAAGGGCACAACACTATTTTATGCCAAGGTTACTCGACAAACACTGTTAAGTGTTACCCGACGACAAAAAGATAAACGATACCCGATGAGTAATAGTTTAGTGCTACTCAACAGTAAAACAAAGAGAGGAACCCAACAAATATAGGGAACCCGATGAATAGTTCAGTCAAGGAATGCTGACAGACTGCAAGCTCAAACTGACAACCAAGAATCGACAGTCAGTTACATCCCGCAAAAAAGGGGATCTGACTTTCCACTTCAGATAAATCACTGAAGTTGTATTTATAACTTCTTGATTTGCTTTTAAATCCATTATTTACGAAGGAAGCAATGTAATCTTTATTGTTATAATTCATTTTACTATTTTAAAATATGCAAACTAAAGATCAAGGTCAAGTTGTAAACCTTGGATCTGAGATTTAACATTGTAAATCATGAATTCTAAGATAGGTCAAACAATTGTATAAATAGGTGCTCAATCCATTGAGAATTGTTGTTGTTCAATGAAGATAGTAGCCATGCAGAGCAACTAAAGACAAGACAGATATTTCATGTAGAAGAACACAAATAGATTCAAATCAGTTTTCAAGAACAGAACAGAGGCTACTAACAAGCAGAGAAAGGGTATTCATCAATCACTCAAGGTGATATTATTATTGTAAACACTTTAATGGATCTGTAAATAAAAAATAGTTGATTTCATACACTCAGGTCAACATTTGTACTCATTCTAACAAGTATAGTACACTAATGAAATCCTTTCAAGAAAGGTGGGCTTAACCGTCCTATTGTAAATCTCATAACTGAGTGCACACTTAAGCTAGTGTTGTTAAAGCTCTTAACATAGTAGATCTTAATAGCTCTCCACCTTAATACTCTTAACAGGGTAGATCATCAGAGGTGATCAAAATTCTAAGCCTTAACTGACTCCCTTCCATTCTGCAGATAGTGAAGTTTTGTGGGTTCCATCCCCATCGCATTTTTTACTTCCTAACAAGAGTTTTCTGTGATACCATATCTTGTGTTATGTGTTTTTCAATTTCATGAATGTTTCTATAAATGATTGAAAACTATTAAAGATTGTGAACAAACAATATATGCATAAGAAAGAATAATAGCAATGGTTGGTAAATCAGAATTGAATGATCATTAATGATGAATTGAGTAAAGTGTTAAAAGTTTTAGAGGTACTGATTCACCCCTCCCCTCTCAGTACTACTTCCCATTAAGTCCAACATTGAAATATCCTTTAAAAACTGATTTAAATCTCTGATAAAATCATATTTACTCTTTTCAAGATCCTCCATGAAAGCTTTCTTCTCAAAATTTGCAATAAAATATCATGCATTTTGTCTCATTCTTCTACAAATATGATTTTATCCTCTGATCCTCATTCTGTCCAAATTTGATCTTCATTTCCTAAGGAAAATATCCTCAAATTTGATCTTTCTTTTGTAAAAATTTGATTTCAACTACTTGATAAAAATCCTTTAGGAAAGCACATTTCAAGTTTTGCAATGCAAAAGACTACAATTTTTCAAATTCTTTTAAAATTTAACCTATGCATATTCCTATGCCTTGAAATTCTCAATTTTCTATATTTTATCCTGAATTTGACATGTGGCATCCACTGGCTGGCTGCTCCTAACTGGTCTTTAACTCCTTTAACCTTGGTCACTTTTACTCCTTGTCTCCAAGTCTCCTGATATCTTCACTAACTGTAGTTAAATCTGGAGACTTGGCAACCACCTCCTCAGTCTCCAAGTCTCTTGATATTTGCCACTTAACATTGAATATCTGGCGACCACACTGTTAGTAATAACTGAGAGGGGGGTGAATCAGTGGCCTCAAAAATTTATCCTTTAAACATTAACCACCAATCAAATGAATCTCAGATTATTAAGTCCCTACAAGATGTATGCCTTGAAACACTTATACTAATTAACTATCTGTCAGTTTTTCTTTTCTAACTTTATTCTCCTTGATAACCGATAAGAAATAAAACTTATTTACCGATACTTATTAAATATGTAGAGTATACCAATCAATCCAGAAATGCATATGTGAAATGTAAAACAGTTTAAAGTAATAAACCATATACACATAACACATGGATTTTTAACATGGAAACCCTGTTAAGGGAAAAACCATTGGGACCGGTACCCGAAATTTTCACTCTTCTAAAGTGAGCCCTGTTAGGAGCCAACCCTGTTAAAGGTTACAAACACACTGTTAGGTGTGACCTTGTTAGAGGATTTTTGATAATAGAATGTCACTTGTTATTTGGCATGTATATGCTACCAATATTGATCAACCTCTCTGGGCACAATAGGTATCTGACATATCTGGTGCTACCTAACTACATCAGCCTCCTTCTTAGACTATGTGTCAATATCAGGCACTCAATACTATCTTCATGACAATCTTTTTGGCAATCTGTTAGGATATACCTCAATTATAGAAGACGGTTAAGTCCTGCTCTGTTAAGAGACTTAATGCTTCAATGGTTAAACTAAAACATAATGACCTATTTCTAATGCAACTTGAATTGCATATTTTCAGATCTAGTTAAGTACAATACCTCTCTAATCAATGTATCAATTCACTTCTTTGTGCTCCACACTTTCTTCTCTGTGATGTTGTGCTTCACTATTCGTCGGTGTCTGCAGAATTCCTTAGCTCTCCTTCAACTTGATTGATCAAGACTATATGAAGTTATTCTTCATCAATTTCTCTTTAGCACCCTCTTTCTATTCACTCCCCTTCCCGTGTATGTGAATTTCTTGTGATTGTGGAAATGAATTATGCTTGTCTCTTATATAGACATGGTGTTCCTTAAATCTTGACTCTTGATTCTTGATTCTTGTCGTGAAAAACAATCCACCCAATCTGATTTAAAGCATAACTCCTAATTTGGCTTATAGTTATCTTCTTGCCAACTGTAAAAATCTTCTTTAAATCAGTTACTTAACTCTGGTCGAATAAATCAAATAAAACAACCAGTTAAGTCTATCCTTAAGCTTTGCTAGCTAGATATTTTGTCATTTTTTGAACTCTCTATTCTGTCAGTCAACTCTACAGTTAGTCGTCTGTGACAACTGCTAGTTCCATCGGTGTAACTCCAGTTAGCTTTGGGGTCTCCGTCCATTGGGCATCATTGGATTTAGCTTTGTCAGGCAACACTTTCTTTTTCTCGTTGGGCATCACTGTGACTTTTTCTTTGCCTTTACCGATGGTGTGCACTCCATTGGTGTTGTCTGTCACTTAGTGAATACTTGACTTTTATGAATTGTTGAAAGCATATCCTTTGTTCTATTGATTCTTTGAAGTCTTTGGCATTATGTATATGACCATACAAATTATATTAAGTTGACATAAATGACAATATAAGCCATTAACTGATTTAATGTCTTGCATCATCTTCAACTTAACATTATCAAACATTCAATCAGTTACATGTCATCAATCTCTCCCTTTGGCATTGATGAAAACATACTATATTATCACACTATACTATTTCTATTACAATATGAAATACAATTGTTGAGATTCATCAAATTACCAAACATTTTGTTTTGATAACCAATAAAAATGTCTGACCGCCAGTAATCTCTGTGTTAGCTTAGATTTGATTCTTGTAGCTTTCTGTGTTTCTTGTACTAATCTGTGTTGTGTCCTCTTTTTGTGTCAATATCTCTCTTGACTGTTCTTGTTCTTTGATGTCTCTGTCTTTTGTCAGCAACTCTCCCTATGGATACGATCTCTCCCTATTGGAGTAATCTGGTAATGGATAATCTTTCTTCTTTTTGAAGATTGTGATAATATGGAAACTTTCTCTCCCTTTGACAACAATGCCAAACAAATATCTCATAGATATCTGACATTAATTTCAAGTGATATTTTCTCTTGATTCATAATATATTCCTTGAATTTCCCTTATCCATCAGCAATACATCAATATGCTCTAGTGCTTGGTTCTGATATATACCTTTCTGTATATAGATGTAGCTTTGAAGTTCATCTTGTTACTTGCATCAACATGAATGATATTTTGATAATATATAGGTTGATGTAGCTTTCAGTATTTTACTGACTGGTAGACAAGGGTTTGACCCCTAGTCTCTTTCTTAGGTACTCAAATGTATCCTTGGGCAGTGGCTTGGTGAAGATATTGGCCAATTGTTCTTTAGATTGTACATACTCAAGTATCACCTCTTTTTCTTGAACTTGTGCTCTTAAATAATGATACTTGATTGCAATGTGTTTAGTCTTGGAGTGCATGACTAGATTCTTGGAAATGTTTATTGCACTGGTGTTATCACAATAGATAATCACTGGTTCTGAGATCTCCATATGTATACCTTCTAGAAACTGTTTGATCGATGCAATATTTGAGCAGTTTGCAGTAGCAGCAACATATTATGCTTCTGTAGTAGACTGAGAGATGCATCCTTGCTTTTTCTAATCCATGTGACAAGTCTGTCACCCATGAAGAATGCTCCTCCAGTTGTGCTCTTCTGGTCATCAAGATTTCCAGCCCAATAAGCATCGGTAAACACCTTAAGTTCAAATTTGCCTTCTCTTTTATACCATAAGCCAAGTTCCTCAGTATTCTTCAGATATCTTAGAATTCTTTTCACAGTAGTCATATGTGATTCCCTAGGCTTAGAAAAAAATACAACAACAATTCCTATTGCATGTGCAATATTTGGTCTAGTGTGTACAACATACATGAGTTTTCTAGTCATTGACCTGTACAAAGTCTAATTTACCTATGTTGTCTTGTCGTCCTTTGTTAACTTACTTCCAGTGGCTATTGGTGTTCCAACTAGTTTGGAATCTTCCATCTTGGATATTTTCAGGACCTCTTTGATGTATTTGGACTGTGTAATGAAAATACCTTCACTTTGTTGAATGATCTATACACCAAGAAAGAACTTGATCTCACCAAACATAGACATCTCGAATTCTTTTCTCATTTTGATTAGAAAATGATTTACATAGTATATCATTGCCTCCAAATATGATGTGCTCAACAAATATTTCAGCAATCAAAGTGTTAGCATCAGTATCTTTCTTCAAATAAAGATTATTTTTTTCAGTAGTCCTTATGAATCCAATACTTATTAGATAGGATTGAAGTCATTCATACCAGGCTCTGGGAGCTTGTTTTAATCCATACAAGGCTTTGTGAGGTCTACACACCATGTTCCTCTTGTCTAGATCTACAAACCCTTATGGTTGCTCAATGTATACCTCTTCTTTAAGTATTCTATTTAGGAATGCTGACTTGACATCCATTTGATATACTTTGAATACTTTATATGCAGCATAATAAAGTACTATTCTTACTCCTTCTAGACTAGCAATGGGTGCAAAGGTTTCTCCATAGTCTATACCTTCTTCTTCTGCATACCCCTTGCATACTAGTCTTGCTTTGTTCCTTGTGACTTCTACATTCTTGTTCAGCTTGTTCCTGAATATCCATTTAGTGCCGATGGAATTCTTTCATTAGGTCTTGGCACAAGTGACCATGTTTTTTTCTTCTCAATCTTCTCAATCTCATCATTCATAACACTTATCCATTCTTCATTATCTAGTGCATCATTGACAGATTTTGGCTCAAACTCACAAATTAAAAAATTTGAGTTTAAAGACTTATTTCTTGTTCTTGTACCAGCTTTCTTATCTCCTATGATCTGGTCCTCTGGATGTTTCCTTCTTACATATCTTGCAATTATAGGTACAACTTTTTGTACATCATCTTTATCTTCATTACCATGCACATTATCTTGCTCATTCTGTTCTGCAAATTCATCAATCTTCAAATTTGCACTTTCAACTATTTTGTTAGAAGCCTTGATTAGACATTTAAAAGCTTTACTTTTGGTAGAATACCCCAGAAAAATACTTTCATCACTTCTGGCATCAAGCTTTCCATTTCTATCATTCTTTAAGACATAACATTGACTACCAAAGATCTTGAAGTAACTTACATTAGGTGTTTTACCATACCATAGCTCATAAGGTGTCTTCTTTGTGTCCTTCTTCAATTGTACTCTATTAAGTGTATAAATAGAAGTGCTTACAGCTTCTCTCTAGAAGATTTGGGTGATGCCTTTCTCTATCATCAATGTTCTTGCACAATCAACTATTGATTTGTTCCTTCTCTCAGCAATCCCATTTTGTTGTGGTGTCCTTGGTGCAGAAACCTATCTTTTTATACCATGCTCATTACAAAAATTAGTGAATTCATCTGATATAGATTCTCCTCCTCTATCTGATCTCAAACATTTCAAATCCTTACCACTTTGTTTTTCTACCATAGCCTTATACCATTTAAACATCTTGAATGCTTCAGATTTTTCTTTTAGAAACATGACTGTCATCATTCTAGAGTAATCATCAACAAAGAGAATAAAATATCTATCTCTGTAATAGCTCTTTGTCCTCATAGGTCCACATAAATCAATATGGACTAATTCTAGAATATCATTAGATGTATGGTTTTTACTTTTGAAACTAGACTTTGTCATTTTACCTTTTTGACAATTTTTACACATGATGTTGTCTGGCTTTGTCATCGTCGATAAGCCACTTACACTTCCTTTTCTGCTTATTTTCATCATGTTGTCAAAATTCACATGACACAATCTTTTGTACCACAACCATATGTCTTCATTTCTAGTCATCAAGCTAGTGGTGTCAGTATCATTCTAATAGAATAAGTTACCTTTAGTCTGTTCGCCGGTGCCAATCAGTTTTCGCGATTCATTGAAAATATTTGCCTTCTTGTTTTCAAATGCTACTCTATGACCTAAATTATTCAGCTGAGAGATACTCAATAGATTATAATTCAATCCTTTTACCCAATAAGAATTTTCACATTTAATCAGGTTATTCAACATTATAGTTCCTTTACCT
Organism: Thuja plicata; assembly: GCA_018584345.1. Taxonomy (NCBI): domain Eukaryota; kingdom Viridiplantae; phylum Streptophyta; class Pinopsida; order Cupressales; family Cupressaceae; genus Thuja; species Thuja plicata. The sequence goes on from MU226354.1 coordinate 3,360,308, forward strand.
TCAACTGGACAAGGTGTATCATTACCCATTCTTACTGTACCACCATTATAATACTCAAAAGTATTAAATTTTTCTTTGTCACCAGTCATATGGTAAGTGCAGCCACTATCTATAATCCAGATGTCATTCTTACTAACCTTGGATATGAGTGCAGTTTCTTCATACCTTTCATCTTCATCTGAATCATCTTTCATAGCTACAAATATCACCTCGATGTCATCATCAGGTTTGGTGTCAGTATCTTCATCTTTGCAAGCAGCTAGGCAGCTAGCCTTCTTTCCTTTATCCTTGTAGTCTCGGGTATCTCTTCTTTCTAATTGTCGGTAACCTTTGTAATCTTTGATATCACTTCTATCAAATTTCTTCTCAAAAGATCTGTCATCACTTCTATCATCTTTTCTTGCAGCAAAGTGTCCAATCTCTTTACAATTAAAGCATACAAGTGGTAACTTTCCTTTGTATTTACCTCTGCCTCTTTGCATTCTTCTTTCCATGAGTGCTTTTTTTTCATCTAGATCTTCTTCTTCACTTTCAATTCCACTATCTCTTCTAGATGAGTGTCTGTGACTAGATTTGCTTATTCTCATAGAAGACTTAAATGTAGACTCTAAGTTTGGTAAGACACTATTATCAAAGTTATTCATCTCAAATGAAATCAGTCTACCAATCAAAATATCAAGAGTAACTGTATTGTTTGCAATTGCTCTCATTTCTTGAATAGAAGAAACTCTAATAGCATATACAGGCAATAAGGTTCTTAAGATTTTACTTACCACTGTCTCCTCATCAAGTGTACCTCCAACACCTCGTATAGAATTGACTACTTCCTTTATTCTTGTGCTATACTGTGTGATGTTTTATCCTTCTTTCATTCTGAGATCATCAAATTTTCCTCTAAGGCTTTCTTCCTTGGCTCTCATAACATTTGCATCACCGCCATGCACAAGCTTCAGTTTGTCCCACATTTTCTTTGCAGTTGTGCAATCTTTGACATCTTCAAATTCAGCATTAGAGAGAGAGGAAGAAAGTTCTATAACCATGCAGTTGTGCTCATGCTTCACTCTTAATTGATCTACTATTAATGGTCCTATGGAAAACACATATTCAATATCTAAGTATTCAGTAACATCATTACCAATAGCTGATAAATGGAGTCTTATCCTGCTTTGCCATGAAGCAAAGTTGTCTTTGTTCAACTTGGGCACATCTCATCTATTCATCTTGTGATCTTGACTTAGGTCTTGAAGCCTTCATTCTAAGCACACAAGCTCTGATACCAATTGTTAGTAATAACTGAGAGAGGGGGGTGAATTAGTGGCCTCAAAAATTTATCCTTTAAACAATAACCACCAATCAAATGAATCTCAGATTATTAAGTCCCTACAAGATGTATGCCTTGAAATACTTATACTAATTAACTGTCTGTTAGTTTTTATTTTCTCACCTTATTCTCCTTGATAACCGATAAGAAATAAAACTTACTTACTGATACTCAGTAAATATGCAGAGTATACCAATCAATCCAGAAATGCATATGTGAAATGTAAAATAGTAAAGTAATAAACCATACACACATAACACATGGATTTTTAACGTGGAAACCCTATTAAGGGAAAAACCACTAGGATCGGTACCCCAAATTTTCACTCTTCTGAAGTGAGCCCTATTAGGAGCCAACGCTGTTAAAGGTTACAAACACACTGTTAGGTGTGACCTTGTTAGAGGATTTTTGATAATAGAATGTCACTTGATATTTGGCATGTATATGCTACCAATATTGATCAACCTCTCTTGGAACAATAGGTATCTGGCATATCTGGTGCTACCTAACTGCATCAGCCTCCTTCTTAGACTGTGTGTCGGTATTAGGCACTCAATGCTATCTTCATGACAATATTTTCGGCAATCTGTTAGGATATACCTCAATTATAGAAGACGGTTAAGTCCTGCTCTGTTAAGAGACTTAATGCTTCAATGGTTAAACTAAAACACAATGACTTGTTTCTAATGCAACTTGAATTGCAGATTTTTAGATCTATTTAAGTACAATACCTCTCTGATCAATGTATCAATTCAATTCTTTGTGCTCCACACTTTCTGCTCTGTGATTTTGTGCTTCATTGTTCGTCGGTGTCCATAGAATTCCTTAGCTCTCCTTCAGCTTGATTGATAAAGGCCATATGAAGTTATCCTTCATCAATTTCTCTTCAGCATCCTCTTTCTATCACTCCCCTTCCCGTGTATGTGAATTGCTTGTCTCTTATATAGACATGATGTTCCTTAATTATTGATTCTTCATTCTTGGCATGAAAAAAAATCCACCCAATTTGATTTAAAGCATAACTCTTGATTTATCTCATAGTTATCTTCTTGCCAAATGTACAAATCTTCTTTAAATCAGTTACTTAACTCTGGTTGAAAAAAATCAAATAAAACAACTAGTTAAGTCTATCCTTAAGCTCTACCAACTAGATATTTTGTCATTTTATGAACTCTCTATTCTATCAGTCAACTCTGCAGTAAGTCACGATGACAACTGCCAGTTCCATCGGTGTAACTCCAATTAGATTCGGGATCTCCCTCCATCGGGCATCATTGAATTTAGCTTCATCGGGAAACATTGTCTTCTGCTCGTCAGGCATCACTGTGACTTTTTCTTTTCCTTTACCAATGGTGTGCACTCTGTCGGTGTTGTCTGTCACTTAGTGAATACTTGACTTTTATGCATTGCTGAAAGCATATCCTTTGTTTTAATGATTCTCTAAAGTCTTTGGCATTATGTATATGACCATACAGTTTATATTAAGTTGACATCAATGACAATATAACATTAACTAATTTAATGTCTTGCATCATCTTCAACTTAACATTATCAAACATTCAATCAGTTACATGTCATCACATGTGACTCAGTTGGTCTCCTTGTCTCCTAATTTTTCCACACTAACTGCCAGCATCCGGCAACCTAGTGACTAACAGCTAGCAGTTAACTCGATGGTTAGTCTCCAAGTCTCCTGATCCTGGCAATTAACTACTCTCCATCTCCTGACTTTGCGACTAGCTACCACATGTCACCTTTGCCATGTCATCACCACCATCTGGTCATCACCTATCTACAAAATTTATTTATCTTCGGTCATGGGCACAAAAATTGAGGAGCTCCAGTAACCTACACGCGTGGACAACCTCCAGTCTTCTTCACACTTCATATGTTTGTCTTTTTCCTTATAATCATTTCGAGATACATTTGCAGGATGAATGTGGGATTAAGTTCCCATGTGGTTTTAAAGCATTTACATTATGGGCGCCAAAATATGGGGGTCCCACCACGCACTTAATCCGTCCAGCCAAGAGGCCCACCAAATGGCCTCTTGGTTCCTACTTACAATACTCCATAAGCACCTTTGTATATAAATATAAAGAAAAATCATCACCCACTGAATGTGGGATATTGATTTTAGAGCATTTCCAAGATTTTAAACCTCCTCCTCATACCTGCACGAGCTTTGGTATTTTGCAATGGTTTTCATTTAAAATCTTTCCTCCAAATGTTGCGCACCCCATGCAATGTTGTGCCAATGTTTTTAAAATTTAAAATCTCCCATCAAAATGCTACCCAGCACCATCCATTTAAATTTTTTACCATGCCATATTGCATCATGTCTTGCACAGGATATGGTCTCAGACTTGCGTGGAGTTCCCTTGCCCTTTTTAGACAACTCCCTTCTTGTTTCCATGTGGGGTTTGCTTGGTCTTTTTGTTTTTCATATTTCAAATTCCCTCATGCTACGCTGGATTTGGCATTGGATAAAAACTACATAATAAAAGTGCACTCCTCTTTCTCTAGCGCATTCCCTGTTGCTTTAAATTACAAAATGCATCTGCTTAAATGTTATAAAACCTCTATTACTCCTCCAGTCATCTGCAATTTGCACTTGCAAAGTGCTCTAAATGTTTGGAGAATCCTCCAAAAGTCACAAAGACTATTTGAGCAGGCCTCCATTCAATTTTGAAGCTTCCATACATATTGGCCATGTCTCCAATAGTATGGGCATTACTTTTCATGCATCCTGCACTTTGCATTTGGATTTGATTTAAAACTTTTAAAATCCCCTTTGCTGTCTACGTAGCCCATAGGCAATGAAGGTTTTCCCCTTTTACAATTTCAAACATTCAAAACACCACTGGCTCTCCTTCTGTTGTGTTAGTATTAGTAATGATAATGTTTAGGCCCTTTTAAAATGCTGGCAATCTTTCTCTAATCCACGCGTGGGATTTTACTTTGGTGATTTGCATTTGGTCTTGTTTTTTTTTTTATAATTCCTCCATATGTTTAATATGCCATGTGCAGAATGTAAGTGATAAATTTGTTGTTTTAAACCTCTCTTACTACTCCCATGTGTGTGGTCTCATCTACTTCTCCAATCAAATGTATTTTAAAAATTGCTACCTTTTTTTTAAAATGCTAATTGCACTTGCTTGTAAAAGTTGTGTTTGCATCCTTTATTGTTTGCGCAAGTCCCCTTTTATTACTTCAAGGCTATAGAGATGAAACCATTGTTATAGAAGGTATTATGACAAAGTTACCATAAATAATAAATGGGATATGTTTCAGATATTCGAGAGAGATCTTCATGCCATATTGGAACATTCTTGTACATCCACCTTGCAGTGACATCAAACATGATAATATCATATTGGCCATGAATGTAAAATCCCTCTCTTGAAAATGTCTTAAGTACAAACCCCCCACCATTCACATTCATTTGGAGGCTTGAAATAATCCATTGATTTAACATTTCCTCAAGAGTCAGCTTCATTAGCATACATCCACCAGTACTACCACAAAATAATTCAAAATAATAATATACCTTTTAAGGTCACATAAGTTGAACACTGAATTTCACAAATAAATGATAGGTTCCTAAGATTTCAACTCCTTCAAAACCACTTTCCTTTTGAGAAAACAAACTTGATAAATTATGCAATTTAGACCTGCAAATACTGAACTCGAGATCATTTAAAACCAACGTCTATATTTCTAAAAATTTGACCCATAAATAGCAAATAGCCTCAGGAACTAGTCTCAAAAATTGACTAAACAATCTGTTGTAAGTATCGGGACTGGAAAACAAACCCTTCTCCATCCTTTGAACAAATTTCAGCAACCAGACTAGTTTGAAAAGATTCAGGCTTCAAGATAATAACATGCAAAGTGGGTGATTTTATTATATTCTGCAATCGGGAATTCGCAAACCCTGTGAGAAGTGTGACTTGAAAAGACATCAAATCACCCTTTGAAAATTTTTCACTTGGAAAAATAACCCATTCATCCACATTGAAAACTCATGAAAAAGGGTTTTTTCGGATTCGTCCTCAGGTGCAAGATGAAAAAAAAAAAAAAACTTAGCAATTCAGAAAACCTTGAAAATGCAATATGCTAAAATAACATAAACTTCATCTGGATCAGTCATTGAAAGAATATCAAGACATGCTCTGAGACTTCACCATCGGATCAAGTAGTACACTTACATTCCATGAGAATGGTCCCACAATCAATTCCTAAAAACAAGTCTCAGATAGAAAGTTATCGTTCTTGTAAAATGACCATTCTATAAACTTGATTTTGTTTTGCACTGTCAATATGCACAAAACACCTTTGATTTTGATTTCAAAAACTCATCAAGAATGATCCTCATAATTTGAACCTTGAACATAAATACACTTTCATATGTAGAATGCATAACCTCAATTAGCTGATTTGGAAAATGCACTGATCAATAGGTACAAATCTCTAAAGTTAGCACTTTACAACTTTGTCGACTCAAACTTGGTGAAAAATGCAGAAATCTGATTTGGAATCCACTTAAAAAGGTGACCAAACAGATTTGTCAAGTACCAAATTTTTTTAGGGAAATACACTTCCAAGTCTGTAATAAAAAACAAATTTCAAATATGCCTAACCTTGAACCAGATGCAAACAGAGAAACTACAAAGTAGGTCACTTAAATTTGAATACTGCGCATTCAGTGAAACTTTAATAAATTGGAAATGGAAAGGCTCTGGAAAAGTGGTTAACTGGATTGGTGTGAATCTAAAAATATTTAGATAGGTACATCTCCATGTTTTCAATATAGGGGAAGACTCAATTATTCAAATAATTCAATTGAATACATCTTGGAAGACCTCAAAGTAGACTATTCAGAAATCTGGGTATGACAGAGCAACGGGATAGTTCTGTAAGACCAACTTTGGGGAAACTGAAAAGCCATAAAAAAGACTTGAAATGGATTTTGTTTTGGAACCTAATCTCTCTGATATACATGATAAAAATTTCCAAAATGGAAACCCATGAAACACAAAAAGGATGCAAGTTATTCAGATGTAAAGTAGGCTAGTTAAGCCAAATTTGACACTATAATCAGCATATGCAAAAAGGACAAGTACTCAAAACAAGACATCACTAAATGACTCAAAAATTGAATCTGATAATCTAGGATGTCTTCTTATGCCTAAAAAAAAGTGATGAACACCTGATATGCATGAAAAACTTTAGAATTTCATTTGGGCAAAAAGGCTCAAAAGTACTCATAAGGGGCCAGAATGCAAATTTTTTAACAAGGTACTCAAAAACCTTGTTGTATTTTTGAGTACCAATAGTGGATTTGACTGTGGACATGTGCCCCATTCAGGCATGCATAGAAATTTCAGAATCTCATGGTAGAAGTAGACCACCCTGAAATTAGAAATTAGATTTTCTCTTTTCTCTTTCCTCTTCTCACTGACAACTCTCAAAACTTTTCTCTTTTTCTCAAAAAAGGGGGAAACCTCTTACTGAAAGAAAACAAACAACTAAAAGGGAAAGCAACTTTACAATATGTTCATTATCTACAAGAGGCCTGAAGCCCCAAAATTGAAACCAACTCTTACCTCTATCAAACATTTGATTTTCATCTCCATAAATCGGAGGCAAACTAAAATTTCCATCTCCATGTCTCTGATAAAAAACACTATCATTTTCCTTTAGCATATCAAACAAGAAACAATCAACAAACTCACTATCACTTGGAAAAACAAAATCACTGAAACATTGAGAATGTTGATCATTGTATGACAATAAAACATCACACTCTTCACTACTACCGACTTGCTGAAAGATGAAACATTCTAGTTCACTGTCAGGGCTGAAAACATTCATATTCTTATCATTAGTTTGCACCACAAAACATAGTTCCTTTTCATCATCATTTTGCAAAATAAGATAGAACCTTTCTAAAAAATCTATCTGCAAAGTATCAGGGATAATTTGATGATCACAAGTTCTACTAGTATCTTTAAAATAGACAAAAACATTGGCAATCAATGGTTCCTTAATCATTTGTAAATCTAAAATTGAATATTCAGATTTGTCTCTTTCTTCTACATCATGGCTTAAACAAGAATCACTAATACTCGGCTTACCAAAATTTGAATGTATACTAGCACAAGAAACTTCATATTCATCATAAATAATAGGGATCTCATGCAAATAATTTGGACCTTTTGTAAGAGGAAAAGAACAAGATTCAACATCACCATCAAAACTTGGAAACTCCATATCATGCTCCATATTCTTCTTTTCAAAAAGGTTATCATCATGTATCTTGTCATTGGTTTGTAAATCCACATCATAAATCTCTCCAGTACTTTCCTACAAATTATCAACATTATACAAACCACTATCTTGTTCATTTGAGGGAAGATACATATCAACTTCATCAGGCAATTGCATATGTTGAGTAACTGAAAGTTTGTCATGAAATGGTTCAAGGAGAGATTTAGAATCACAAAATGAGTCATAATCAACACAATTATCCTAGTTAGTACTCAACATCATATCTAGAATCTCTTGTTTCTTTGAATTAGAACAGATACTGATATTCTCATTATCTGCAAGGTTATATTCAATCTTGTTGTAGCCTAGTGAGACAGGAGTACAAGGAGAATTAGTAATACACATGTCAAAATCAGAATCTACTGACTCATACTCTTTATCAAAATCAATTTGTATCAGGCATGATGGTTCATAGCTATCTCTTCCTCAATATCTGAAATACTAATAAGACAAAAAAGCTGAAATTTGTTCACTATGGAGTGAATCACTGTCATCATTTACATTCATTTCTGACACACAATCACTACCAGAATTTTTTTTTATCAAATCAGTATCATCTTGCTGATTACACACATCTTTTGTTCCATATTGAGAATGATCATTACTTTCATGATTATAAATTATAACATCCATATTAGACACATGTATAACAATTTGTTGTTCATCATTCTCAATACCATCACTACTAGGTACAACCTCATGTGAAACCATAAATTTAGGATCTTTAATATCAAAGACTTGGTTTGAAATATCAAGATTTATGTCACTGTCATTAAAAGAATTATCACAGGAACTTACCTCTTCATCATCTTGTTGCTCATAAACCTCATTGTCAGCATCATAATCAGTGTTACTTTCAACATAAGTAGATGTTAGAGTAATTTAGTAATTACTCTTTTGTGCTTAAGTTATACTTAGGCAACTTTCTATTTTCTGAGAGTTTCCCTTTTAGGGCTTCGGTATCCTTTATAAGGAATCACCACTTAGTTTTATTAACAAAGTTTTTACATCAGTTTGTAAATCATAGAAACATATTATCAATATATTGTTTTCTTGAGCACACGATGTCTCTGGCTTTTTGGCCGCCATAGCTGCCTTCCCTCTTCTGTCTTTTGCTTCTGTTTATGTAATAGCTATGCATGCAGGTGTTCTTGGGGAGATTGCAGTTTAGCAATCCTAACATGGTATCAGAGCTCAGAGCTGTGGCCACCTGTTCCTGATTTGAAGATTTTTTGGAGTTTCAAGGGTTTCATCTTTCAGTCGTAGTTTTGGTTGAATTTGGAAAAAAATATTTTTTTGAGGCATCTTGGGTCAAAACAGACCTCTCCAATGGATTCAGAGGGTCGATCCGGTGAATTTTGATATAAAATTTGACCTATTTGGCCTCCGAAGCGTCTGGAAAAAAATTTTGCCCTTTTCGGGCCGTACGACACAGTTTTCGAGGTCAAAATAGCAAAAAAAAATTAAAAAAGTGTGATTTTTGGGTGAACCGGGGCGCGCCACCCCGCCGCCGCCTCGGCTCAGCTCCCCGGCAGCGTGCAGCTCACCGGTCGCCAGCCACCGGCGGAGCTGCCAGCGCCACCAGCGGCGCCGCCCAGGAGCAGTCGCCGCCGACCGTGGCCATCGGGCCGCCCCCAGAGCTGTGCAGGGCTGACGTCACCTTGACGTCAGCTACCATTTTTTTTTCTGGCTATTTTTTCAAATTTTCTCGGCGAGTTTAATTTTGCCGGCGCCCGCATAACTTTTCCGGCAATGACGTCATGCTGACGTCAGCGACGACCCAGTGAC
>MU226354.1:3371511-3398709 GCA_018584345.1 Thuja plicata
CGGAGCTCAGCTCTCCTCTTTCGAGAGAGCATCATGTGGTGCAGTCAGGTCGCTTGAACCTCTGTGTTGTTCCTGAGACCCGTGTTGTGACTGCCACACCACATCCTGAGGAGCACTTTTCTCTTCAATAGGATTCTTCTTCAGCACTGCTTGACCCTCTAGCTCCATTCATCAAGCCACCAGGTGCAGTTGTTGAGGATTCTTTAGAGGACACTCATCTCCTCTCTCATGACAGTGTCAGCACACCTGTCATTCCACTTGCATTGGGGATTCCCTTTTCAGATCCTTGTGTCTTCTCTTTTGAGCATCATCTCGGCCTTCCAATGACACCTCATCTTTCGAGGTCACCTCTTTAGCACCCACTGCCTTTCACTCCTCTGCATTGGAGTCACAGTGGTTTTTTCTTTGCTCCAGGGGTTCTTTCATTCTGGGGGGGCTTTGGAGCCTCGACACTCTCTCATGGGGGGGTTAGCAGCACGCATTGTACTACTGGCTTTGAGAGAGTCTCTTGAAGTCATTCTTTCTGTCTTTGCTTGCTTCTTTATCTCTTTTTGGGGTAGGGTTTTTCCCACTGGGTTTTCTCTATTTCCCTGGTTTACAGAGATTTCTTTGTTGTTGGGTACCTGATCAGGCCTTGTTGCCAGGACCCATTTCTTGCTTTCTTAGTTTTGCTAGGTTAGCTTTCTCCCTGCGTTCAGCTTAAGGGGGGGTGTTAGAGTATTATTACTCTATGCTTAAGCTTATCTTAGGTGCATTATTAATTAATTCTTAATTAATAATGTGCAGCCTATTTTTTTCCTTTAGGGTTTCTATCTCACCTTTATAAGGTTGAGCGTTGTACTTTTCATTTGATTCTCTATTGCATTTTTCTCACATTTCAAGAGAAATATTCTTCTCTATCTTTTCTTCTCTTGTGATAGGTTTTTTGGCAAACATAGGTTATTGGGTTGCTGTGAAGTTGGATTTACCAACTTCTACAGTAGACTCGGTATCATTATCCAAACTAGATTCAATATCACTAGACTCAACATCATTTATTTTTTTTTGGTTTAGTATTTTCCATCTTAATTCATCAATCATTATTTGAGCTTGCTTATTATCCCTTTCTTTCTTCCTTTGTTTTATGATAGAAAATTGTTTTTTGATAAGTTCCTCCCCAAGATCCTCTTTATCATCATCTGAATCTAACATAGGTTCTTCAAAACTAGATTTAGCAAAATAAACACTATTGTCCTCTATGTAATCATATTGGTCAACAAAACACTCTTCCAGTTCATTCATAGACCCTATTGAACCATGAGGTAGTTCCTTAAACCAGTCCCTAGCATCATCTACTAGGGATATTGTGAATAAGTTCATTAGTACATCCTCATGTATGATGTCATAATCATCTATTAAATTGGAAAACCTTCTTACATGTTCCTTAGCTGATTGCTCACCTAGACCAGTAAACTTAGGCAAACAATTTCTAACTACTAGTGGAATAGGATTTGGGTATCCAGGGATACCTTCAAAGTTTATAGAATTACCCAACCTACCCCAATATAGGTGTGACATTTTGAAAAATAGAACAACTACAAACTGCCTCTTTCTCTTCCCTCTTACTTAGTGTTGACCACTTAATAGGGAAACATATGCATAACTGATTTTCATGGAACAAAAGGCTTATCCAATGAAAATAAAAATACCTGAAGTATAATGAAGTCACTGCAAACTTTTTGATTTGAACTCTCCTCCCAATCACCTTCAAGACTTTGTAGAGCCACCACCTCTTTGTAGAGAAAAAGATTTGAATTTAGCTGAGATCTCTTCACCCCACTTTGACCTTCTTCAAATCAGAAACTTTCATATACCTCCAATATAGGGTCTTTTTTTATTCCTCTCTTGACTGTATTCTTAGTTATAAAAGCCCAAATATCTGCCTCTATCACTGCAAGTCCACCTTCTTTTTTTCCTTTCTTCAAATATGCACACTGATGCAAATCAGAGAACTCAGAGTTGCCACTCACCACATGTGATTTTGTATGAATATTTCTTTGAGGAACTTGGACTTTTAGACACTTTGCAATGACAGAAAGAACAACTGACTCTTTTCAAAAATTTAAGGAATATTTCTTTGAAAATAATGACTCTATAACTAGACTCTGGGATAATTCAACAAAGCAAGGAATTGAGCATCTTAAACTTGTTGTGCTTTTACTCCCCAGTAGAGTCGCCAATTTTTTAGAGCTTTTTCTTGGAGAAACAAACTTTGATAAAATGATATGCGTGATTCTTAGACCATACATTCTTAGATCATGCAAGATAAAATCTAATTGATGAGGATTGGATAATATCCTCCTTCTTTGAGATCCACAGGACTCGGGCGGGTATTGCCTAGATAATTTACTATGTTTCAAGTAAACTTCAAATGGTGGATAGGGTCTTTACTGCTATGTTATTATGTTTCTGATCACATCAATAAAATACCACTCTTCAAATGAATTGAAAACAATCTGAAACAAAGATTGACAAGGAAAACTATGACTCTAATAACAAATAAAAGTGGCATAAGGACGTTGATCCTTCTTTTTCTGAGTTTCAACTCAAGGAAGGCTAACCTTTTGATTCACTCTTCAAGGAATCAGCAAACTGAATTGTCTCCAGCTGACACAATCCACTTGAATTCAGCTTATGTGTTCTTAGTAACTAAAGTATGATTGATTTATTTTATTGGATGAAGAAATCATTTCTTATCAAACCCTAGACCAGTGCCTATTCCTTCGGAAAAGAGTCAATGAAAATATAAATCCACAGAAACAAATCAAGGAAATACCATAGAATTCCTTACAAACTATATGCAGCTCAGATTGAATTCCTTACAAACTATCTTATCACTTCTATATTATTGCATCAAATCCTTACAGCATTATTTTTCTCTCTAACATTACTTGAGAAACTTAGTTCTTTCCTTGAAAGAAACTCACAAGTAATTAGACAAGTTACCTTATAACCGGTATATTTTAGATGCCTTACAAACAAAACAGACAAGAGCATAAACAAAATATAAAGAGACAAAAAAATATAGAATAGAAACTACACTGTATTTCATTAATATGCTTTGTTTCAATACATCTAGACAAGAAGCTAAAGAGATATGAAAAATTAGGAATCTACCTCACAGTAAAATTTCTACAACTTGGGACCTGCTCCAACTTTTGAGGCGACTCAACAGGCTCAGAGCCCCCAAAATTCGAGCAGCCACAAGAACTGGGAACAAGAACAGGAACTGGAACCCCTTGAAATAGAGAAAAGAAAAGAATATAAAGAAGAGAAACCCTAAAATCAAAATGTGATTCACACATGTCTCTTCTCTGAAATTTGATCCCACTTGCTATTTAGAAATCTGATTTCACTTTATTTTCTCAAAATCTGGTTATGATCTCTGTCGGTGACTTCAAAATATGATTTAAATTGCTTTCAAAGTTTACAAAATCTGATTTATTTCATCAATATCTGACTCCCCAAAGAAAATTGATTTCACTCTTCAAGTGCCTCTTTAAAGTCTGTGATTTGATTTTGCCTTTTCAAATATCCTTTAAAAAATTATTTAAATCTCTGAGAAAATCTGATTTTTACTCTTTTCAAGATCCTCCATGAAAGATTTCTTCTCAAAATGTTCAATAAAATATCATGCATTTTGTCTCATTCTTCTGCAAATCTGGTTTTATCCTCTAATCCTCATTCTTTCCAAATCTAATCTTCATTTCCTGAGAAAAATATCCTCAAATCTGATCTTTCTTTTATAAAAATTTGATTTCATCTACTTGATAAAAATCCTCCGAGAAAGCACATTTCATGTTTTGCAATGCAAAAGACTATACAATTTTTTAAATTCTTTTAAAATTTATCCTGTGCACATTCCTATGCCTTGAAATTCTCAATTTTCTACATTTTATCCAAAATTTACTAGAATTTGACATGTGGCATCCACTAGCTGGTTGCTCCTAACTGGTCTTTAACTCCTTCTTTAAACCTGGTCTCTTTTACTCCTTGTCTCCAAGTCTCCTGATATCTTCACTAACTACAGTTAAATCTGGAGACTTGGCGACCACCTCCTCAGTCTCCAAGTATCTTGATTTTTTCTACTTAACATTTAATATCTAGCGACCACGCGACTCAGTTATTCTCCTTGTCTCCTGATTTTTCTGCACTAACTGCCAACATCCAGCGCCCTAGCGACTAACAGCTAGTGGTTAACTTGGTGGTTAGTCTCCAAGTCTCTGGATCCTGGTGGTTAACAGTTCTCCATCTCCTAACTTTAGGAGTAGCTTCCATGTGTCACCTTTGCCACATCATCACCGCCATTTGGTCACCTCCTGTCTGCAAAATTTATTTATCTTCAGTCACGGGCACAGAAATCGAGAAGCTCTAGTAACCTGCATGGGTGGACAACCTCCACTCTTCTTCACACTTCATATGTTTGTCTTTTTCCTTATAATCATTTTGAGATACATTTGCAGGATGAATGTGGGATTAAGTTTCCATGTAGTTTTAAAGCATTTACATTATGGGCGCCAAAATATGGGGGTCCCGCCATGCACTTAATCCGTGCAGCCAAGAAGCCCACCAAATGGCCTCATGGTTCTTACTTACAATACTGCATAAGCACCTTTGTATATAAATATAAAGAAAAATCATCACCCATTGAATGTGGGCTAATGCTTTTAGAGCATTTCCAAGATTTTAAACCTCCTCCTCATACATGCGTGAGGTCTGGTATTTTGCAATGGTTTTCATTTAAAATCTTTCCTTGAAATGTTGTGCACCCCATGCAATGTTGTACCAATGTTTTTAAAATTTAAAATCTCTCGTCAAACTGCTGCGCAACACCATCCATTTAAAGGTTTTACCATGCCATATTGCATCATGTCTTGTGCAGGATATGGTCTTAGACTTGCGTGGAGTTCCCTTGCCCTTTTCAGACAGCTCCCTTCTTGTTTCCATGTGTGGGCTGCTTGGTCTTTTTGTTTTGCATACTTCAAATGTCCTCATGCCGCGCTAGATTTGGCAATGGATAAAAACTACATAATAAAAGTGCACTCCTCTTTGTCTAGCTCATTCCCTGTTGTTTTAAATTGCCAAATGCATCTACTTAAATGTTATAAAACCTCTTTTACTCCTCCAGTCATATGCAATTTTTACTTGCAAAGTGATCTGAATGTTTGGAGAATCCTCCAAAAGCTGTGAAGACTATTTGAGCAGGCCTCCAGTCAATTTTGAAATTGCCATACATATTGGCCATGTCTCCAATAGTTTGGGCGTTACTTTTCATGCCTCGTGCACTTTTCATTTGGATTTGATATAAAAATTTTAAAACCCCCTTTGCTATCTATGCAGCCCATACGCAATGAAGGTTTTCCCCTTTTACAATTTCAAACATTCAAAACAACACTCGATCTCCTTTTTCTATGTGAGTATTAGTAATGATAATGTTTTGGCCAATTTAAAATGCTGACAACCTTTCTCTAATCCACGCATGGGCTTTTTCTTTGGTGATTTGCATTTTCTCTTGTTCTTTCTTTTTTTTTTATAATTCCTCCATATGTTCAATATGCCCTGTGCAGAATGTAAGTGAAAAATTTGTTTTTTTAAACCTCTCTTACTACTGTTGCATGTGGGGTCTCATCTACTTCACCAATCAAATGTATTTTAAAAACTGCTGCCTTTTTTTTCAAATGCTAATTGCACTTGCTTGTCAAAGTTGTGTTTGCATCCTTCATTGTTTGCGCAAGTCCCCTTTTATTACTTCAAGGCTATAGAGATGAAACCATTTTTATAGAAGGCATTATGACAAAGTTACCATAAATAATAAATGGGATATGTTTCAGAGATTTGACAGAGATCTTCATGCCATGTTGGGACATTCTTATACATCCGCCTTGCAGTGAAATCAAATATGATAATATCATATTGGCCATGAATGTAAAATCCCTCTCTTGAAAATGTCTTAAGTACAAACCCCCCACCATTTTCATTCATTCAGAGGCTTGAAATAATCCATTGATTTAACATTTCCTCAAGAGTTAGCTTCATCAACATACATCCACTAGTACTACCATAGAATAATTCAAAATAATAATACACCTTTTAAGGTCACATAAGCTGAACACTGAATTTCACAAATAAATGACAAGTTCCTAAGATTTCAACTCCTTGAAAGCCACTTTCCTTTTGAAAAAACAAACTTGATAAATTATGCAATTTAGACATGTAAATACTGAACAGGAGATCACTTAAAACCAACGTGTATATTTCTGCAAATTTGTCCCGTAAATAGAAAATAGCCTCAGGAACTAGTCTCAAAAACTGACTAAACAATCCATTGTATGTATCAAGACTGGAAAACAAACCCTTCTCCAGCCTTTGAATAACTTTAAGAAACCGGACTAGTTTGAAAAGATTCGGGCTTCAAGATAATAACATGCAAAGTGGGTGATTTTATTATATTCTACAATCGGCAATTTGCTAACCTTGCGAGAAGTGCGACTTGAAAAGAAATCAAATCACCCTTTGAAACTTTTTCACTTGGTGAGATAACTCATTCATCCACATTGAAAATACATGCAAAAGGGTTTCGCTGGAGTCATAGAAATTCAGAAAACCTTGAAAATGCAATATGCCGAAATAACATAAACTTCATCTGGATCAGTCATTGAAAGAATATCAAGACATGCTCTGAGACTTCACCATCAGATCAAGTAGTACACTTACATGCTATGAGAATGGTCCCACAATCAATTCCTAAAAACAACTCTTGGATAGAAAGTTATCATTCTTGTAAAATGACCATTCTATAACCTTGATTCTGTTCTACACTGTCAATATGCACAAAACACCTTTGATTTTGATTTCAAAAACTCATCAAGAATGATCCTCATAATCTCGAACCTTGAACATAAATACACTTTCATATGTAGAATGCAGAACCTCAATTAGATGATTTGGAAAATACAATGATCAATAGGTACAAATCTCTAAAGTTAGCACTTTACAACTTTGTCGACTCAAACTTGGTGAAAAATGCAGAAATCTGATTTGGAATCCACTTAGAAAAGTGACCAAACGGGTTGGTCAAGGTCCAAAAATTTTCAGGGAAATACACTTCCAAGTCCATAATACAAAACAACTTTCAAATATGGCTGACCTTGAACTAGGTGCAAACAGAGAAACCACAAAGTAGGTCACTTAATTATGAATTCTGCACATTCAGAGAAACTTAAATAAATTGAAAATGGAAAGGCTCTGGAAAAGTGGTTAACTTGATTGGTGTGAATATACAACTCTTTAGATAGGTACATCTCCATTTTTTCAATATAGGGGAAAACTCAATTATGAAAAGCATTCAACTAGATACAACTTGGAAGACCTCAAAGTAGGCTATTCGAAAATCTGGGTATGACAGAGAAACATGACAGTTCTGCAGGACCAACTTTGGGGAAACTGAAAACCCATCAAACAGACTTGAAATAGATTGGGTTTCAGAACCTAAGCTCTCTAATATACATGTTAAAAATTTCCAAAATGGCGACACATGAAAGATAAAAGAACGCAAGTTATTCAGATGAAAAGTAGGCTAGTTACAACAATTTGACACTATAATCAACATATGCAAAAAGGACAAGTGCTCAAAAAAAGACATCACTAAATGACTCAAAACTTGAATCTGAGAATCTGGGATGTCTTCTTATGCCTAAACAAGAGTGATGAACACCTGATATGTATGAAAAAATTTAGAATTTCATTTGGGCAAAAAGGCTCAAAAGTACTCATAAGGGGTTAGAATGCAAATTTTTTTAACAAGGTACTCAAAAACCTTGTTGTATTTTTGAGTACCAACAATGGGCTCATACCAAACACATTTTTAGTGGAGGAGGTGCTGAAAAATTGAGATAAGGAAGACACAATAAAATTTTTGGGGGATGGGATCAAGAAAAATAATATTGAAACATATATGAGTTTAATGGAAATTTTTGGAATCTGTTCTCAGATGCTCAAATTGTGTGGGCATATAAATTTAGTGAAGCTACTTGATTCCTATTGTTCACTCTCTATGATTGAATTGAATCATTTTCTTTCATGAATATATGGTACCAACCCCTAGGTAGCAGTTGTCATAAAAAAAATCAGAAACCTATAATGTATAATAATGGGGTCTGGAAAGTAGAACTGAGTTATAGGTGAAGTACAATCCTAACTTGTAGTGAATATGACATTTTAGACATCCTGTTCCTGCAATGGTGCATTTTGGACATCTTGTTCCAGTTGGTTTTTCCTGAAAAATTTTAGGGATCCTTTGATAGTGTTTGATCTTCCTAGATTTTATCTAATAGCTTTGTATCCTATTCATGAACATAGAAAAAGGGAGAAAAGGTTGTCTAAAGGTGTTTCGTTATTCAAACCCCTTTTTAGCAATCATCCTTGAAAATTAAATTAAATTGCATAAAGGAATGTATGTAAAAAGGTAAATGTTTGATTCACCTTTCATAAACCTTCATAGATGGCTGTAAAAATTGTTGATACCCATGAAGATTCTTGGTTGTGCTTGAAATCAAGGAGTTGACCTTGTAATGTAGAATACAAATCAAGGATGCCCTCACAAATTCATGGATCTATGAACATTAATCCTATATTTTAAATGTATATATGCTTGATAATCGCTTGCAATGAAGGAGAATGAAGATAGATGGAAGTAAGGATATTTTTGCTTGGTTGAGAATTCTCTAATTGACCATCATGGGAGAGAAAATTTATTCAATTGAAGAAGATTGCCTTGACTGAAGAATTGGATAATTTTGAAGAAACTATCTATCTTGGATGCTTTCCCTCAAATCTTGAATCTGATTGCTCAATTTCTCTTGATTGATTGAATGCCTTATGCGACTTGATCATAATGCTTGCAGTTAAAAATGATGCTTGAGAATAATAATGGACATAAAAATTAGGAGAGATAGGGATTTTCTTCACTCAATCCATTATTTTTGGATTCCAAAATAATCTAAGTTAACAACAAAATTAGATTTACCACCAAAACCCCAACATAGGGAACTCGACCAAATTTGGGAAAAAAGGTGAGAATAGAGCATTCAAGACATCCTATTTCTAGGAGAATGGCCCAAAATTTGAATAGGATTTCAGGATGGGTGAAAACATGCAGAAGGATAAAAATAAGGTTTCTAGGATCAAGAATAACACACATTTAGACCTTGAAATCACCAAAATAACGTTTAAAAGGTTCTACTAAAGCATTTGATTATGGGTGCTAACTTTTTAGGATGCTACATCTAGCCCCCAATTTAGGGGGAGTATGACACAAAATCATTCTCATGGTAAAGTAGATCAATGCATAAGAATGATATTATCAAAGGGTCAAGGAGACAAAGATACATAAATCCCTAAAGTGATTTTTAAATCTTCACCAAATCTAAGAAAAATATAGAAGAGACATCTCAGCAGAGAGAGAGACCACTATCCTAATAAGCTATTGTCTTACTATGGATCATGCAAAGAGAAGGCACTGCAAAATATGAGATTGATAGTCTGATAAGTTGTTTTATTAGAGTCAACTCATCAAAGAGGACCAGTCCTTAAGGAAAACATTGTCTTCATTACGAGATCCAAAAAAAAGTGATCAAACCTAAGGGAAGCATTATCTCAAAAGAGGTCAATGAAAGGAAAACCAATCCTTAAGGAAAGCATTATCTCCTTTAAGGGATCTAGAAAATGAGGATCAAACCTTAATAAAAGTATTGTCTCCTTTAAGGGATCATAGTGAATAATGCATAGGAGCATGATAATGAAAAGATGAAGACAAGGAAAGCATTGTATCCTTAGTTATATACAAGAGGGATTGATGTGTTATGTGTATGCGCAAAATGTGAAACAAGGAGAGGGGTGTATGCCCCCACGTTAAAGTGATTGGAAATTCCTTAATAGGAGAAATGGATTTAACAGAGCATACATACGCTCACAAGAAATTTTTCCACTATGAGATGCCCCAAGATAGAACAAACCAAAGGAAATGAAGCACATGATAAAGAAAAATGAAGGAGTCTACTAACTCAAGGATAAAAATGATCAAAATGATACTATCACCATCCCCCCAAAGGTAGTAGAACTGGAAAAATGGCACATAAGAATCGCAAAGAAGAGTCTTTTTGGGATGACATCACTGAGACTAAAAATAATAGGTAACTACAATTTTGCATCTCTCCCAATCAGTAAACAAAAAGGTACATTTATGAACATTGTCACATGTAAATCATAATATGTAATAACATATTGATGAAGTGAAATGAAAATAGAGGAATGTTAAAAAAGATTGATTCCTTTATCACCCTGCAAGAAGGGTCATCTAAATAAATCTAAATCAAACATGTAACAAGTAGCACATCATTGGGGAACCACATTAAAATAGGAAAACACAAAGAATCAACTGTACAAGAGGAGCTAGTCAAGCATATCACCTATGCCCCCCCCCCCCATCTGGGTCTATAGTGTTTAGGGAAGATGGGAAACATGAGAGAGCAGAAAAATAAAGAATGATTGATGAAACAATAGCGAGTTCCATCAAGGAGCGTGCTATGAAGATAGGTCAATTTGTTTGTCACTAGGACTAAGAGATAATTATTTTACAAATTGAGCTAGAAAATCAGGATTAACATCAATATGCACATACATATGATCATTAAAATCACTATCATGAGTATCATCATTTACATTAGAAACATTGAAATCGTCATCATGAAGAGTATCATCATCATCCAAATTAATCGTAATAGAATCCAAGATACGAATAGAATTGACATGTTTGTTGAATTTCATAATTTAAAATTAACTTCCTCCCTTGGACTAATGCATAGGTTGGTCAAAGGGGATCAAAGCATCAGAAGGAATCTTAGGGGAGGAAATTTTTGAGGACACTCACAAGATCTATCATAATTTTTATGTTGATAATCACGAGCAAAATAATTACGTTTTATTTTTTGTTGAAATTTGGTTTGTCTTAGGATCAATCAACACCGAGCCCTTTTCTCCTTTAAGAGGAAGAGAAAAAGGACCCAGACTATGCTGAGAGATAACATTGACAAAACATTTATATGATATAGGAGGTGGAACAAAATAATATATAGAAGGTGTGGAAGGTGTAGGAAGAATTCCAAGTTGAGGACAAGGAGATGGAACATCCTTAGGATTTCTAAGCTCACAAATCTTTTGGATTTTTTTTGTTTTTGATAGGAGAAAAAGAGATTTTCTTTCTGAGGTTGGATTGGTTGATGCATAGAAGGAGAAAAGAAGTCAATACCAAAGGACTCTTGAGGCACTTAAGGCTATTATAGACTATGATTAATCCTAATTATTTCTCCTTTATGAGGAGATTTCAATCACTAATGGATTGGAGAGACTGACTTTCATTGAGGTGAGCCAAGGAAGACTGACTCAAACTTGAAATTGAACAAAAGTTGGGTAGAGGATGAAGGTGACATATAGAGTTTTATGACCAACCTCTATGGGAAAATTAATAGAACCATGGGTAGGATAAGTGAAACTATTGAAATATTAGATTATCACATCAAATTGATCATTGCAATTGTCTTCAATTATCATATTCACCATACAAGTAGGTTCTATAAGGACACCATATGAAATAAGGTCAACT
Source organism: Thuja plicata (assembly GCA_018584345.1). NCBI lineage: Eukaryota > Viridiplantae > Streptophyta > Pinopsida > Cupressales > Cupressaceae > Thuja > Thuja plicata. The sequence continues at coordinate 3,383,210 of MU226354.1, forward strand.
TTTTTTTCTATAATGTAAAGAGGACCATCAGGTTCTTTAAATTTATTACTAATATAAAAGGTCAAGTTCAAGTTTTGGTTTAGGTTTAGATTCAAATTGATCAATAAGATTGACAAAATTGTTGGCTTTAATACATTTATCATCATAGTCAACCACATAAGTGGAGGAAGAAGGTAAAGACTATGTAGACTCAACAGTATTCATTGAATGAGAAGGAAAATTATTGGTATAGATTTGAAATTTTTGGTTGGGAGGTGCTATTTGTTTGCTTGATTATTAACACCCTCAACAAATATTGTATTAGAATAAATTAGCTCTTGAATAATATAGTTCATGGGGAAACAATTCTCAGTATCATGGCCAGGTTGATGATGGTATTGAAAAAATTCTTTGTGATCAAAATATTTAGGTAAAGGCTTGGATGTGTCAATTGGTTTAATGGGAGGAAGAGTTTATGCTTTAGCATTAATTAGCTTCAACATTCCATTATGCAAAGATTCAAAAAGTTGTTTAAAATTATGAGAAGACATAGAAATTGATAGAAAAGGGGCCACACCTTTGGATGTTGTTGTGACTTTCTCATCAACATTGATTGATGAATTATTAAAGGTGGCTGCAAGAAGTTGAGTCCCACTTTTGGGCAAAATGTGGAAGTGTTTTCCCTATTTTTCAAATTTTCTATTAGTTGATGTCAAAATGTGAGGCCCTTAGAGATTGAATCTAAAAACACTTCATTCATATAAAACATAGTTCTCAGTGTCCACCTTTCAAATATGTAATTTATTTAAATACCCACATCATAGAAATTTTTTTCTAGTAGGCATGTTTAAAAACAACTTTTTCAAAATGCATATTTCAGGACCATACCACACATGTGTACGACCACCATATTTTGACCTAAATAAATGAATTTTTGTGAATCCTCATGGGGAAATATACCTAGGACATGAAAGATTGATAAGAATATGTGTGTGTGTGTGTGTGTGTTAAAATATATTTTTGAAACCTCTGGTGTACGACCACCATAAAAAACTTCAAGGAAATTGTATGTAGATTGATGTCATATAATTTATTCTCAAAAAAATGTAAAAGCAAAAATGTTATTACAGTTTTAGTGAACCTCACTATTTTAAGTTTAGGGGCCACTTTTGATTAAGAAATATTGTTAAAAATAGTAACATTGATCATATCACTATGAAATTCATATTTTTGAAATTTAGACAGTGAGATCTCTAATGGGTTTTCAATTCATCAAAAAATTCTATTAGGAAGGCCCTCACAAAATTATGGCAAGGTAGAAATCTAGTATTTCATTGCCTTGGCCATTATTTTGGGGGCCCAATTGAACCAAAATCCAATGCAAAGGGTGGTTTGTAAATTCAAATTTAAAAAAATGGGCACATGTTTAAAAATGTGTAATCATTTCTTAAATATAATAAATTTGCAAGTAAAAATGAGTTTCTAGGCATAAATTAAAAAAAAATAAAAAATTGAAATACAGGCACCTGTTTTAAAATACGGGCACCCATTTTTTAAGTTTTTGGATCGAGTATCCAATCCTAAAATAGATGCCCATTTCTAGTGGCATTTTCCAAGTCCACAAGACTTCCGCCAAATTGGGACCCAACTTCTTGCATTTGCCCTTGATCTTGGTAATATTATTAGGTTTCTATAAATTGTGATTGGATTGGGATGCGATATCACTCTTATCAAGTAGAGGCATTAAAGTGGTGCTCTCAAATTGACTAAAAGCTAATAATTATCAAGCACTACACATAATTAAGTAAAAGAAGAAAAATCAAATAAATATCTTATCCCTGATGTCTTTTTCTAAATTAGCAATTAAAATAGATTGCACATCAATATTTGGCATAGGATGCAAAATTTGAGCATGTAAATGCTTAAATATACCAATAAAATCAGCCACTTTCTCTTTAACACCTTGTTTAGAATGCATCAAATTAGTCAAAATAATCTTAGGACCAATATTATTTTGAAATTATTGAATAAAATAATTAGCAAGATTTTGAAAAGAGTCAATGAAATAAGGACACAAAGAACAATACCATAGCAAGGTTTTATCTCGAAAGGTTCTAGTAAACAATTTAGCCATTAACCTATGACCATGAGAGAAGTCACTATGCAAAGTTTTAAAGGTTTTGGCATGCGTCAAGGGATCATTTTTAACATTGTATGTCTCTAAATAAGGAATATCAATGTATTGAGGGATAACCATAGAGATGATATCTAAGCATAAAGGACTAGAAATGTCACAAATAGGAATATTAAGGGTGTTAGCAAGAAGTTGAGTCCACATTTTGGCCAAAAAGTGGAACTATTTTTTCTGTTTTGGATAGTATTTTTTTAGTGAATAAATTTTTACTAGCCATAATTGTTATTTTTATGTCTCTCATGTATGGCGAGCATAATATGACCCACATATATATATTTTTTTAAATTTTTGTAGAATTTTCTCTAGTTTGATGTCATATAATACTTTTTGCAAGAAACTTTCAAATAAAGAAGTTATTAAAATAAAATAAAATAGCATGTTCTTTAGAGGTTTGTAGACTTGTTTTAGAGAAAATGAATGAAAAATAGAAAAATTAATCAAATATATAAATAATTTACATACTTAGAATCTACAAAATCAGATCTATAATGGGTTTTTTTTTGTCAAAAAGTTTTGCAGAAACCTCATTTTGATTTGTGTCCAAAGTCTAAAAAATTTCAGCAGATTGAAATTGTCTCCAAAATTCATGTCAAACCAATTTGAAAGCTCAGGGTTGGTTGACCAAACCATTTCCAAAGCTAAACTTGAAGAAAATTAAGGGATGAATTTCAAAATTTGCGAAACGGAGTCCCGCTTACAGAACGTCACCCTGTTCCTAAAGTGTACATTGTGGGATGGGATTTCTGAGGAATGGGATCTTGCTAAAAATGGGATGGCGTTTCAAAATAAAACATTAAAATGTTTCAAAGAGGGGTTGTGTATGGTTTTTGACCATTTTTATAAAATTGTACTAAAAACATTTTACTACATCAGCAATGTACCCAAAATATGACAAAAAAATGATGGATTCTACAAAGTTTTTTTGGTTTTTTCCTTGTTGATGCATTATTATATTCACCATGAGAATAATTCAATTATTGGGAGCATCTTGGAGCATTTTTTTTTTAATTGAGCCATTGAATTCATTATTTGAATGACTTGAATTATCAATCATGGGATCTAAATAATGTCAGAAGAGGAAAGGAAGGAGAGATATGACCCCTGAAGAAATGTAGAGAGAGAGAGAGAGAGAGAGAGAGAGAGAGAGAGAGAGATCTTCAAATCCACCTTTGAATAATACTAAAGTTATGGTTATAGATAATGCCCTTTATGGAGATATATTACAATCATATACTAGTTTTGAAACTGATTCAATTCCTAACATAGTTCATGAAAATGAAAATACTCATATTTTTATTGATGATGAAAACCCTTTTGTTGATGTGAATGAAAATCCTCCTAAAAATGTTGAAATTGAAAATCCTCATGTTGTTGAAATTGAAAACCTCATGTTGTTCAAAATGAAAATCCTTGAAATGTTGTTGACAACGAAAAATGAAAATTTTTCTTAGATGAAAATGAATATATTTTTCAACAAGGTGCAACTAAGAATTGTAATCATGATGATGATACTAAAAAGTATTTGTTTGGATGGTGTTCCTAGTAAGATATCTTTGAGGGAAATAAGAAATTATGCTAATATAATATAGAAATAATTCTTTTATAAAAAAAAATAGCATTTCAAACTCAACTTATGATGCAATTGATGAGAATGTCAAAAATGAGAAATGTAAAGAAAAACTAGGCATTTATGAGAAACAAAATTAAAAATAAGATGAATTAGTTAAACATGCTATATCTATTGTTTCTAGTGCCATTCAGTGCATTAGAGAAATGAGTCAATCTAAAGATAAGAGTGCAAGATGATGAGATATAACAACTTCTATAGTCAATAAAACACTTTGGATAAAAGAATGGTAAAAAATATCAGTTGGATTTTAATCATGCATACTAAAACATTGGTAAGAGCATAAAAGAGAAGATTAAGTATCAACAATGATCCAATCAACCATTGTTGGAGTTTTAGTTGTAGACTCTAATGATCTGAGATAAAAGTGAATCCGGGAATCAAATCTTTGGTTGAAAAGTATTGGCATGATAATACAATGGTATCATCTAATGATAGGGATATTTTCAAATTAAGAGTGGGGTATAAAATTTGTGATCCTCATAAAAAAAACCTATTAGTCACCACCCAAATTGCATTTTATAGAAAAAATTTAGATGAGTTTGTGTTACTTGGACATATTACCCTTAGTCAAAGATCATTTGAAAAATGTAAACCTTGGTATGTGAAAATCAATAAGAAAAAAATATCTTGTTGTTGTAAAACACATGTTCAACTTTTTTATTACTATGCTTTTTTTTATATATACGTTGTACTTTACATGCTAACATCACTATGCAGGATTTTGGTATTAATATACCATGCGAAATAATCAAGGATTTTGTAGCAGGTTTGTTTTGTAAAATATCTAATGGGTAACTTTTTTTTAAGTTCTTGTATTTCAGGACAATGCACTACTTATGGAAATTTTACATTATTAGAACAATGTATGCATGAAACTAGTGAAAATATTTTTGGCCAACAATTTGTTGATGTTAAAATATTTAAGAATGTTGAGTATCCTTTAAAAGATGGAAAATTTGGAAAGTGGTGCGAATTAATTAGAGAAAAACTTAGTGTACATGCATTCATTTTAGAATTCTAGAGTAAGATCGTTCCTAAATACATGAAACTATCTTAATATACTAGATGGCTTGATAATCAATTTTTCATGTGTATAAATACATTTCCAGTTGCCACTATACTATCAGTAGTTGACTTTGCAGAAAACTATACTCTTGATCCACAAGAGAAAACTAAAGATTCATACTAAAATTCAATGCAAGTCGTTATGTTTGTTGATATTCTTTATAGATATGCACATGATAGTACGTAGGACGATATAAAAATTGTTAGGGGGTATCATTTATATTTGAGTGATAATAAGATGGACTTGTCAGAGTTTGTTCAGTATTGTATTGAAATTATTTATATTAATTTAATAGAATGGGAAATTCAGATGAGAGAACATTTCATATGCTCAGATAATTGTACATGATAATTCAATAATACTCAAATGTTTTATTTTCTTAGTAGGCCTCACAAGGAAACCATTATACCATATATATGGACTTTTTTTTGAAGCTGGACATGTTAACAAAGAACATGAAGGAGATGGTGTATGTGTTAAAAGAATTTTGGCTAGAGAGTAATCAAAATTTGAGGATGCAGCAAAATTTAAAGATGTGTTCACTATTGTGGATTGGTGCAATTCTAAATTATCTATAGGATCAAACAATAAATCTATAATTAAACAATTCTTTTCATTAATCGAAGAAAATTGCATTCCATCTAGACTGATTGTGATACAATTATTGGACCAAAACCACGACATTCATTTAACTGTTCTGATCCAAGCACATGGACATTGTGGTTAAGAGAGATTGCATGTTTTTGTCAATTTTTTATTTCAAGTGACTGGGATTCATGTGAGAATAAAGAATGGGTTGAAGAATGAAAACAAAGATCCATGACACCTGCTCAAAAATACAAGAAATATGAAACAATAGTTGAATACACTAATCAACTATTTACATCAAAGGATAATAATCAAGTTTCAAATCTTGTACAAGAAAGTAATTGTATTTTTAATGTCACTTTATATTTGAATATAATTATTAGTCTAATTTTATTATGGTAATTTGTTTTTCTATAAGTTTATTTCACATGTCAATTATCCATTTTATTTTAATTTGTAGGACATGTGTATGTTGTTGTGGCACCTAAAAACAATGAAGAGGAAACAAAGTATTGGTTTTCTAGATGCATTGAGACCAAACATAAATTAGTGCGACCTAAAAAAGATGATGATGGCTATCATTATCCTGCAAGTTTGGTTGTGGTTATTGGCACATGGTTACAAAAATACCTAACAAGGAAGAATGGTTTTCCTACATTCGAAGACTACGAAACACATAATAAGATTATTCGCTACTTGCATTTGGTTGTGAAAAAAAATAAAGCTATCCAAATATCGTGGGAGACCAACTAATAAAGATTTATGGTCATTTTTGATGGAATAACACAAGACAATTATAGACGCACTACAGAAAAGAGAAGATGTTGAAGGTACAATGGAATAAAATATAGGTTAGTATAAATGTGAACTTCTAGAATTTGGGATAACCTCATATATATAATTTATTTTATTTTTACATCACCTAAACATATCATAATTCTTATTATTGATGCATTGTATAAAATAGAGGATGCATATGGTACAATGATATAAGTAAATAAAATTAAGTATATATCTGTACTTTTTTAAATTTTTGATAACCTAATATATGATTTATTTTTATTTTAAATCACCTAAACATATCCTAATCCCACACCCCCTTAGGAAATCCCAAATTTATACCCCCTTAAGACATCCTTGTTTTAGGTCCCCTTAAGACATCCTCATTTTAGGTCCCCTTAAGACATCATATTTGTAGATATGCTTAAGACATCCAATTTTTAGGTCCCCTTAAGACACCCTAATTTTAGATCCTCTTAAGACATCCGTGTTTTAGGTCTCCTTAAGGAATCCCCTAAAGACATCCTAATTTTAGATCCACTCAAGGCATCCTCTTAGTCCATCATATCTATTAGATCCTCGAAATACATATACAAATACTACATCACCTTAAGAAATCCAAATTTTAAGGCCCCTTAAGGAATCCCCTTAAGACATTCTAATTTTAGATCCACTAAAGGCATCCTCTCAAGCCATCATATCTATCACATCCTAAAACTACATATCCTAATGCTACATCCCCTTAAGACATCCCCTTAAGAAATCTATATTTTAAGGACCCTTAAGGTATCCCCTTAAGACATCCTAATTTTAGATCCACTTAAGGAATCCTCTTAAGCCATCATATCTATCACATCCTGGTGCAGGAGCACCTTAAGGTCTCATGGAAGATATTTGTAGATTTTGGCTTATAGGTGGTTTTAGCCAACCACCAAGGTAATAAGGACTAATGATAAAGTCCCAAGTTGGATTTGGTGTGTGTTTAGTGGTAAGAGTGTTTAGAGTCATGTGTTTTGTGTGTTCAATTAGGCTCTAGTGTTTAAGTCCTAGAAAAATCAACATGGGTCAAAGTTTGACCAAGACTCCAAAATGGAGTGGAATTTATAATTTTGATGTTTTTAAGTGTTTTTGGATCCATGGGATTGATTCTAGATTGAATTATGCAAGGTAGGATAGTGGTTTGTCAAATGAGCAAAAAGTTGTAAAAGTTGCTCATGACAACATTTCCTAAAAACTAGGAAAGTCCTTTAATGGTGTTCTAATCCTGACCTAGGGGTCCAAACATGTGGTAATATACTATGCAATCCCATAGAAACCCTAATCTAAGGTTTGGAAGTATTTTTATATGGACTATGTTTTGGAAAGTAAAGAATTGGACTTTGTTTTTGTAACAGAGCCTTCATCTAGACCTTTAATGGATTGAATGGATTGATTTAATACATTGAGCCTTTGATACTTGTCATTTAATTACTCTTTGTGGTGTTAGTTTTATATTTTAGTACTTTTTTTGGTTTTTTTTTTAAGTTTCTTTAGCTTCACTAGTTCGCTAGTTTGTTCAGAGCCAGTCATGTAAAAATGAACTTCCCACTTGAGTTCCCATGCTTGATCTTCAATGGCCACTTGGAATCAAAGAGGGGAATATGTAATTAGTGTAAATATATCTTGTATATTTTGTGTGTGTAGGGGAGTTAATTTTTCCATCAAGCCCTAGGCGAGTACATAGGTATTCTGGCTAGGAGCTTGTATAGTGCAGAGGCAAGGAAGCTTCCTAGATGGATTGGTTTGAGCCAATAAATTATGGAGTGGTGTAGAGGCATGTTTTATGGATATGTGTATGTAAGGAGAAGATCAGATGAGGCCATTAGAGAAACTAGAGAAAGAAAATAAACTTGACTAGACTACATGCCCTATAAACCCTTCAAAATAGGGGTTTGGTGGAAATCCAATGTACGAAAAAATTTAAGACATAAGACCTAGAAAATCCTTGAGCCTAGGGTGGTCTTTTAAAGAATCATTAGTTAGTTCAGGGGATTTTTAAGGAGAATTTAGGGGAAATCAAAGATTTCAATTTCTAGGAGGCCTAATAGGGCTAAAAATGCTACAAGGCCACCAATGTAACTAGTTATTGTTTTTCACTCTTCTTAAGTGAGCCATGTTAGGAGGCAACCTTGTTAAAGGTTACAATAACAAACTGTTAGATGTAACCCTATTAAAGGATTTAATCACCCTGTGAGGAGTGGCCTTGTTAGAGGTCTTCAACACTTCAACATAGAAATTCTCCCTTGTGAGAGAATTTACAAAAAGACTATTATGTCTACTCTATTAAGAGATTTGAGATCACTACTACAATTGTTAGAAAGTAACAGTGAATTGACCTATATGTATAAGCAACCATCTTTGCTGATTTAGATCTCTATTCTGATTATGAATGGATCCTTGCTGATCAGTTATTGTATTGCAGCTCTGAGTGATCTATACTCAATCAGAATCCTATCTGATTTTTCCTTCACTCTTCATGTCATAGAATTCCACACTTCTTCTTTTGTACTTTCTCCTCTACTTACACACATTCAATCCAAACTTGACCTTTCATATATATGATAAGCCATGTCAAGTTGGCTTGAATATACTTCTAAATAATAAATCACAATTCAATCAGCCTCATTTAATCAATTAGTTATAGAATGTAAACCATTGTTAGTCAGCTGCCACTGAATGCCCAATAATGATTGAAATGCCCGAGTGACTCAGTCAACACTAAAATTCTTCAATACTTGACTGAACTGGGTCAACACTAAAATAAATCATCCTATTCACCAACACTTCTCGATCTAAGTGTAGAAATTTGTGTAACATCACTACATAAGTGTATATACATCTATAACATCAATGACAATACATAATTGAATAATTATCTTCAACAATCTCCCTCATTGGCATTGATGGAAATACATGTCATAATACAAATAATTGTAGAGAAACATAAAATTTTCTTTAATGTCCTTAGCTTCATTCTGATTCTCATCCAAAAAATTCCCTCTGACGTCAAAATATCCCTTTTACTATATTATCTTCTGTGCTGTAGCAAAATCTCACTCTTTTGTCTTATTCTTATGTATTATAGAAAACTCTATCTCTTTGACAACAGATGCCAAAGACTCCATAAGTTGCTTATCTTTATTCTATAATACTTCATCTTCTCATATACTAAATATCAATAGTCAATACTATTTCACTTTGTAATTGTAATGTACGTGAATGTACTAATTCATCTGCAATTTGCTCTCATGTACCTGCATCAACAGATAGATCTTCACTGCTGCTCGGGTTGATGCATCACTAAACTGCATTTTAGTGAGCTTCAGTTAGGGGAAGAACCCCTAGCTTTCCTCTAAGATAAAAGAATTAATCCTTAGGTAAAGTTTTGGTGAATATGTCTGCAACTTTTTCTTTGGTATTCACAAATTCCAGCCTTACTTCTTTATTTTGTACCAATTCCCTCAAAAAATGATACTTTATTGCTATATGATAGGTTTTGGTGTGCATCACAGGATTCTTTGAAATGTTAATGGAATTGGTGTTGTCAAAGTAGATAATACCTGGTTCTTTTACTTCTTCCTTCATTCATGACAACAACTTCTTGATCCATATGACGTTTGAACAGTTCACTGCTGCAACAACATATTCTGCCTTTGCTGTAGACTAAGAGATACAATTCTATTTCTTGCTAGTCCAAGACTCTAACCTCTTTTCAAGAAAGGAAGCTCCACTACTAGTTCCTTTCCTGTCATCAACACTTCTAGCCCAATCAGCATCTGTGAATGCCTTTAAATTAAAGTTTCCACCTTTCTTATACCATAAACCATAGTCTTCAGTACCCTTCATATATCTCAGAATTCTTTTGATTTCCATTAGGTGATTGACTCTGGGATTAGCTAAAAATATTGCAACAATACCAATTGCCAATGTAATATCAGGTCTGGTGTGAACAACATATTGCAATTTTCTAATCATGGATCTTTAGTTGGTCTTATCTACCTCTTTTGAATCATCATTCTTAAACAATTTATGTCCATTACACATGGGTGTTCCAACAGATTTGGAATCTTCCATACCAAATTTCTTAAGTATCTCCTTGATATATTTTGATTGAGTAATGTAGATACCATCCTTCATTTGATGTACTTGTAATCCAACAAAGAATTTGATCTCACAAAACATAGACATCTCAAATTCTTTACTCATAGCTATAGAGAATGCTTTGCATAGGTCATCATAACCAGTGAATAATATGTCATCAACAAATATCTTTGCTAACAGTATTTTGTTCTGTGGTCCTTCTTTGATGTACATGCTAGTGTTATCATTGGTTCTCTTAAATCCAATACTTACTATATAGCTACACATTCTTTCATACCAGGCTCTTGGTGCTTTCTTCAGTCCATACAATGCTTTGTGTAGCTTGCAAACCATATTCCTTTTGCTAGGATGAACAAATCCTTCAGGTTGTTCAATGTAGAATTCCTCTTCTAGGATTCCATTCAGAAATGCAAATTTCACATCCATTTGATATACTTTGTATCCTTTATGTGCATCATATGCCAGAAGAGTGCTAACTCCTTCAATTCTTGCAACAAGACAAAAAATTTCTACATAATCAACACCCTCTTCTTCAACATATCCTTTAAAAACTAGTCTAGCTTTGTTTCTAGAAATTGTACCACTTTCATTCATCTTATTTCTAAATACCCACTTGATTCCAATCACATTCTTGTCCTTTGGCCTAGGCACAAGGGTCCAAGTTTTGTTCTTCTCAATCTAATCAATTTCTTCATTCGTTGCCTCTATCCAGCTTTAATAATTCAATGCATCTTTAACAGTTCTAGGTTCAAATTCACTTAATAAACATGTACCTTTGAGTTTGTTCTATGTCATTACACCTTCTGTTTGATCTCCAATTATTTTCTCAAGTGCATGATGTGTTCTAACATATTTTGAAAGTACTAGATCCTTCAGTCTAGATTCTGGACTTGATCCACTAGGTCTGTCATTCTCAAACATTCTTTCCTATTCTTCTATCTGACGCTCAGGTTCCACTGTCTGTGACTTGGATCCCTCTGTCTGTGACTTAGTCTCTTCTACAAGCAACTCAAGTTGCATAGTTTGCAACTTGGGTTACACAGTTTGCAACTTGGGTTGCACAGTTTGTGCTAGTACATTTAGCGGTTGATAGTTTTTTTGTCCAATTGCCATTGCTTGAGTCATAGGTATAGTATCAGGTTCATGATAAATGAATTTCCTGTAGTCTTCAGGCTCTTTACTGTTCTTCTCTTCACATTTTTCTACAAACTCATCAATCTTGACATGTACACTTTCTATGACTTTATGAGTAGTAAGATTCAGACAGTTGCATGATTTTCTTTTACATGAGTAACCTAGGAATATTCCTTCATCACTTTTTGTATCTATTTTTCCATTTTTTGCTTCCTTCAAGATGTAGCATCTGCTTCCAAATACTTTGAAATAATGAACATTAGGTTTATAGCCATACCATAATTCAAAAGGTGTCTGGTTACCACCTTTCTTTAGTTGAACTCGGTTTAAGGTGAACACTGTAGTGTTGATGGCCTCCTTCCAGTGTTTGGCAGCAACACTCTTTTCAATCATTAGGGTTCTGGCACAATCCATAATGGATATGTTTCTTCTTTCTGCTATTCCATTTTTTGTTGTGTAACAGGGGCATATACCTCTCTTTTGATTCCTCTTTCATTAGAGAATTCATTGAACTCATTAGAAATGAATTCTCCTCCTGTGCCAGATCTTAGGCATTTTACTTTCTTTCATGCTTCCTTTTCAACTCTTGCAAGATGCCATTTGAATTTCTGAAAAGCTTTTGATTTCTCTCTGAGAAAAATGACATTCATCATTTTGGAATGATCATCAAAAAATAGAATAAAATACTTATTTCCAGTATATCTTGTTGTCCCAATTGGTCCACAAAGGTCAATATGCACCAATTCCAAGACTTCATCAGTATTGTAATTCTTTCTTTTGAAACTTGTCTTGCTCATCTTTCCAATTTGACATTGTTTGCATATTGCTAACTTGGGTTTCTTCAAAATAGGAATACCTCTAACTCTCTTGTTCTTTCTTATGTTTACTAGATTATCAAAATTTACATGACACAACCTTTTATGCCATAACCAAATTTCTTCTACTTGTGCAATAAAGAATGAACCTTCAGTGAGATCAAGATAGAATAGCTTACCTTTTGTTTGTCTGCCAGTTTCAACTAGGTTCCCTTTACCATCTAGGAGCTTGGTCTTCTCATTCATGAATTCTACCTTGAAGCCAATGTTGTTCAGTTGTGCTACACTAAGTAGATTTCTCCTCAATCCTTCAACCCAATAAGCATTATCACATTTGATTCCTTATGTCAGAATAATGCAACCTTTTCCTTTTACATGGCAAGGTTCATCACTCCCAAAACTGACACTCCCACCATCATAGTGTTCAAGATGTTGAAATTTTGTCTTATCACCAGGCATGTGATGAGAACAACCACTATCAATTATCCATGTGTCATTTCACTGACGAGTGAGAAAATTCTTGTCTTTACATCTTCTTCATCTGACTCATCCTTAATAGAAATATAAACCATTTCATCTTTTTCTTCATCACTGTCAGAATCTTTAGCAATATAACAAGACTTCTTACCTTTATCCTTGTAGCTTTTTTAGTTCTTGAAATCCTTGAATTTGTTGAACTTTTTCTCATCTTTTTCTTCTTTGTTTGGACACTTTGCAACAATGTGACCAACCTTATTGCATGAAAAACAAATCAATGATATCTTTCCTTTGTATTTTCTTTTTGTGGCTCGTCTTGCAAGTGATGCTTCAATGATGTCAATATCTTCATCATAAGATTCATCATCAATGTCACTTTCAATTTACTTCCCTTTTGAGTATCTATCCTTCTTACCAAGGTTTAATTTAGCTTTGAATGCAGAATCAAGATTGCTAGAGCTAGGAGAGTAATTGTCAAAGTTGTCCAGCTCAAAAGTTGCAAGCCTTCCCACTAATGTATCGAGAGTTATGTCCTTATTGCGCCTCAGCCCTTGAATAGCTGAAAATATAATAGCATAGATAGGAAGTAAAGTTCTTAGTACCTTGCTGACCACTATTATATCTTCAATTATTCCACCTACAACTCTAATGGAACTCACAACCTTCTTGATTCTTTCACTGTATCTTGTAATGTCTTCTCCTTCTTTCATTTTCATCTGGTCAAATTGTCCTCTTAGACTTTCTTCTTCGGATCTCTTTACATTTGCATCTCCTCCATGAATGTCCCTTAATTTCTTCCACATATCATAGACTATAGGTAAGTCCTCGACTTCATTAAATTCTGAGTAGCTGAGTGAAGAAGCTATATCAATCATCATTATGTTATGAGGATTTCATTCCATCATCTATTCCACAGTCATAGTCCCTATTGGTTCCACATATTTTCTTTCCAAAAATTGCAAACCAGCATCTCCAGTAGTAGATAGATGTAGCTTCATCAGCTCTTTCCATGCTAGGAAGTTGTCTTTGTTTAGCTTTGGGATCTCCCTTCTATGAGACATCTCTGATCTTTAGCTTGGGTCTTGAAACCTTCTTTGAAAGCACTTGAAGCTCTAAAACCAATTGTTGAAAATGAGATAAGTAACTGAGAGGGGAGGGGTGAATTCATTACTCCAAATAAAATCCTTAGTCTCTTAGATGTCTTAAATAGTTTAACATTGTAACTCGGTCAATTAAGATATTCTTTTGTAACTAAGGTGTCAAAGCAATCTTTTTAATATCCAATGCAATTATACTTTAGTGATTAAGTGTAGAAAAATAAAGCATGAAACAAATAACATATACATAGATGAAAACAAGATTTAACATGGAAACCCAATATGGGAAAAACCACCAATGTAACTAGTTACTATTTTTCACTCTTCTGAAGTGAGACTTGTTAGGAGCCAACCCTGTTAAAGGTTACAATAACACACTGTTAGGTGTGACCCTGTTAAAGGATTTAATCAACCTGTGAGGAGTGGCCTTGTTAGATGTCTTCAACACTTCATCATAGAAATGCTACCTTGTGAGAGGATTTACAAAAATATTGTTAAGAGATTTGAGATCACTGCTACAATTGTTAGAAAGTAATAATGAATTGACCTGTATGTGTAAGAAACTATCTTTGCTGATTCAGATGATCTATTCTAATTATGACTAGATCCTTGCTGATCAAATATTCTATTATAGCTTTGAGTGATCTATACTCAATCAGAATCCTATTTGATTTCGCCTTCACTCTTCATGTCACAAAATTCCACACTTCTTATTTCGTAATTTCTCCTCCACTTACACACATTCAATCCAAACTTGACCTTTCATATATGGGTAAAAGCACAATAATCTGTCACCTTTTAGGACAATTTTTTTGACTCGGCCGAGTTAGACTCGGCCCAGTCCAACTCGGCCCAGTCAAACTCGGCCGAGTCAACATGGCACCGAATGGTGCCTACGTGGCCAAGTCAGCTTGTGTGCGAGCCAATGGGAGGGCCAGTAGGACTCAGCCGAGTCCGACTCGGCCTAGTCTACCTAGGTGGCATGCCATGTGGCATCCAAACCTCCAAAAACATAAAAAATCCAGAATTTTGCACTTCTGCTGGTTTTTTCTCTGCTCAAACTAGACAATGTCAAAAAAATAAAAGTGCCCTTTTCTAGATCTCGAAACTATGATTCTTGACATATAAATTTTATATTGTTTCAAGTACAAAACATTGAACAAATTTGTTAAAAACTACATGTAGGTTATTAAAGCTTTCAGAAGTGGTTGCTTCAGATAATATAAAAAAATTCTAAATCAATTCAGAGATTTTTTTAAAATCATAGATAACACTAGATAAGAGAGTCATCTTTAATAATATGTAATTTATTTGGTTTTTGGTATAGTTTTGATAGGATAAAAATGGCGGGAGAAAAAAATTGTTGATTTCAAGTAAGTTCGACTTTGAATACTTATAACAGGAAAACTATTCATCAAAAACACTTCTTTCTTTTTTCCTGCACTACCTATACATGTTATCTAAAACATATTTTGAAATTGGAGGAAAAAACAATGTTTTACTTATAATGATTTGGCGGGAAGTAAACTCCCTGATTTACAGTTTTTTTAGAAAATGAAAAATAGACCTAAAATTTTCAAAAAACATATTAATTTTGGTT
>MU226354.1:3398759-3414151 GCA_018584345.1 Thuja plicata
CATCAGTTTACATCATCTTCAAATTCTCAATAGAAATGTGACTTTTATGCCCTTGAAGTTTTACAGTTTTGGTGTTGTTGTCATTTTCCTTTGTAAAAGGGTGACAGATTATTGTGCTTTTACCCATATATGATAAGCCTTGTCAAGTCAGCTTGAATATACTTCTAAATAATAAATCACAATTCAATCGGCCTCATATAATAAATTAATTATAGAATGTAAATCACTATTAGTTAGCTGCCATTGAATGACCGACCATGACTGAAATGCCCGAGTGACTCAGTCAACGCTGAACTTCTTCAATACCCGACTGAACTTGGTCAACACTAAAATAACTCATTCTATTCACCATGAAATTTTTGTAACATCACTACATATAAGTGTATATACATGTGTAACATCAATGACAATACACAATTGAATAATTGTCTTCAACAGGAGGACACCTTTTTAATAATGTTATACAATTTTTAAGTGGATATTACAACCAATTTAGAACCATCCTTCCAATTAATACTCTTAAAAAAGGAATTAGAATCCATTATATCTCCAACCAAATTTCCCTTGAAAGCCTTATTAATGAGGGTATAAGTATTCTTCTATGAGGTAGAAATATTATACATAGAACTAATGATATCCCACAACCCTATATGCCCATCCACCAGAAGATCCTTGATCAATGAGATCCCTGTAAGATCCAAAGCTTAAAAGAACAACTTTGTGTTAGAGCTAGGGGTCTTCATTATGAAACAACCCCCACCAAATATAATGGTCACCAATAGTATAAAAAGGAGGACCTCTCACAGCACCCCTGTCTAAAATGAACTCTCTCATATGAGTCCATACCTTCCAAAAAGAGTGGAAATTTTTTGATCCAAACAATTTCAACTTACAATCCCCCATCACAATGTCACAAATTGGAACATCCTTCCATTGTTTGTCTTTCCTGGTAGCATATCTCTAAATTTTGTTTCTCATAAGATCTTTTCAAGGTTCACTACCTCCTAGTTCTTTGTAGATCCATTTAGCTGCTAAAGCAATGTCATGCATTTTGATGTCTTTCAAACCCCAAGCCTCCATATTTTCTCTCCTGGCAGTACCACTCCCACATTACACAATGCCTCTTCCTATTTCCATACCCATCAAACTACAGGAAATCCCTAAGAATATTTTCAAGTATATTGACTTGAGTATTAGCAAATAACCATGTATAAGCATAGTACATATGG
The DNA here is from genome assembly GCA_018584345.1 of Thuja plicata. Classification (NCBI taxonomy): domain Eukaryota; kingdom Viridiplantae; phylum Streptophyta; class Pinopsida; order Cupressales; family Cupressaceae; genus Thuja; species Thuja plicata. The sequence goes on from MU226354.1 coordinate 3,399,989, forward strand.
TGAGAAGAGAGAAATTTGTGCACAATTTGAACCCTACCACAAATATAAAGGGGTTGACTTTTCTATTTTATTTGATTCTTGTTAAGTTTCTCATAGATCCAATCTAACATGCTTGTAGTGTTGGGTTCCACAAAGAAAGTAATGCCCTAATATATAACAATCTTGTTAGGCCCCAGCCATTGCTATCCTCTCAGACTTAACCAATCAGGAGGCTCCTCTGATCATCCCAACACCGTGGATTTATGTGGAGATACTTTAGAACCAGAAGCTTTACAAAGAAATTCAAGCCTTTCAACTCCATTAGCAAAATAACCTTCTGAAATTTGTAAAAAAAGTGTTGTATCATCTACAAACTAGGCATTAATTAGATCTTCATTATTGGGGAGAGAGATACCTTTAATAAGAGGACCCAAGCTCTGTGCTCCTCTTTTATCTAAGAATATAATAAAGAGCATCTGCTACAATTACAAACAAAGAAGGGGCAATAGGGAACCATTGCCTAATAGATCTTTGAAGCAAGATAGGTTCTGAGAGAGACCCATTAACATCAATCATTGTAGAATAATCCTTGAATAATATGCTTATCCAATTAAAAAATAGTCAAGAAAACCAGCGGCTTTTAACAACCCCTTGACACAAACTTCCATTCCACCATGTTTTATGCTTTTTTTTTCAAAATCAAGCAAAATCATAGCCACCTCCTGTCAATCAACTCGGGCCCAATCCATGGCTTCCCAGCTGGTGACCAAATTTTCTAATATGTACCTTCCTTGAATGAATCTAGTCTGATTATTAGATACAAAGTTGCACAGTAGAGGAGCAATTCTTCTAGCTAGTACTTTGGCCAGGATCTTGTAAGAAAGGTTTAGTAGTGTAATAGGCCTCCAATTTTTTAGTAGTGTTTTATCTTCTTCTTTGGGTAAAAGCTTAATAACCCCTATTTTAATATTAATTCCAAGAGAACCTTTATTCATGGAATATTCATACATATTAAGAAGTTCAGACCCTATCCATTCTATATTTTGTTTGTAAAACTCAAGAGGATGCCCATCTAGTCCAGGTGCTTTTCCATTACCAAAAGAATTAATAGCTGCTCTGACCTCTTCAAGAGAGATAGGTTTACCAAGATATGAAGCATCAAGCTGTAAAATCTTGTTGGTAATAATCTAAAGACACTTATCTAGTGCCTCTTGACTCTCTATTGAAAATTCTAAGGAAAATAGATTACTATAAAACTATTGAAAATCATCTTTAATGACCTCTAGATCATTGGTATTACCAAACTCCATTTGAATTTCTTCAATCAATTCCCTTTTGTTCTTATCTTTGATGATGTTGAAAATACACCCATAACGCTTATCTCCATATTTAATCCAATTCATTCTAGCTGTAATTTTTTGTCCTTTCCCATCTTATATCTCTTAATCATTCTCAGTTGATGCTTAGTGGCAAATAAATCTATCTCCAGAACTGGATCCATGCCTTTGGTCTACAATTCTTTCTCAATGGAAATTGGATTGTTTTGCCAAAAATTTTCTTCTTTATTCCTGTCCATGGTCTACTTTTTCCCAATGATTTGAAATATATTTCTCCAGGCCTCAACCAACATCTCCCAAAGCTCTCTAGGGTCTAAAAGAGAATTAAATAATTTGGTCAAAGAAGAGACCATCTCAATGGCCTCCAAATTGTCTTTATCATCAAGTAAGGAAACATTAAGCTTAAAGGACTCACATCTCTTCTCTCCTTGCCTATTAGCTCCAACAACCTCAATCTTAATGCAAGTAAATAGGTGAGTGATCATAAATAGAGGCAGGACAAACCACAATCGGGGTATGTCCTCCTTCAAAGATAAAGGAGAAGATATCTAAGCATCCCTATAGAAACTATCAAGCCTAAAATACACCCTCTAATTTCCCCCTTGATTGTTACACCATGTGAACCAAATATCCTTGAAGTCCTCATTCTTGTGTTCCATAGGGTCAAAAAGATGAAACTTTCTTTTGAATTTATGCCAGAAAAACATTTCATTACCTTTCCAAAAATGCTTAAGCCATCCCTAATTTTCTACACTATGATCTACCATATTTAAATCCCCTACAAACATCCAAGGATTACAAGAGAGATACCTGAAACACCATTCCCAAAGTTCTTCCCTCTCTCTGTAATTGTTAGACGCATAAACATTGCAAATCTCAATCACCTCTTGCTGAATCTTCAAAGTAACCTAAATAATTCTCTGACAAGGGGAGAAACCATGACTAACTATCTGATCATCCCAATTGGGGCTAATGAGAATGGCCACCACACCTTTTCCTTTCTTAGGGTTTGACTGAAAGATAATAGCTTGATCCCAAAGAAATTTAAGAATAGTATGAGCATGGAATCCTACAATTTTGATTTTCTACAGATAAATAATATCCTTGTACTTCCAATAATTACACTACCTCCTAATAGTATATTTTCTATAGGGCATTTCTAGCCATCTAATGTTCTAGCTATGGATGTGCATCATGATAAATTATTTGGAGGAGGGTTTTGTGATCCTGCATAATCTATCAAAACAGTCTTGAACACTGTTCTTTCCTTTATTCCTGCTGGACAAATAATTTATATCTCCCATCTTCCTCTTCTTTCTAACCACCTTTGTAAACTACTCATCTCTGTTGAAAGAAACAATTTGGAGGGATTCAGGTGAGATGGTTGATTCCACACTCAGGGGTTGTTGCTTCTTATGATATTTTCTAATATTATAATCTTTTTCATTAATATTGGCGATAGCCAATTGTTGGGCATTCAATTTGTTGTGGGCTACATTATTCCCTTCTTTATCAGAAGGTTCATCTATTGGTGGATGGGCATATAGAGAATATGGAATCACTTCCTCCACGGAATTCACTGGAGGAAAAACATCAAAGTCCTCATCAAATAAGGGATTGGACAAAGTAACAAAAGCATTCTTGTCAATAATCTCAATATGAGATTCATTGTTTATAACAGAAGATTGCTTCTCCACAGTATGATCAACTACCTCTTTCGAGACCCAAATGCTAGGATTTTTATAAATATTAATATCATCTTTATTTGATTTTCCCCGATTAACAATGGGTTTATTCAAGTTGTTATTATCATTACTATTTTTGGCAGAACTTGGCACAATATTAAATCTTTCTTTCTTAACATGTTTTAAAGAATAACTTTCTTTCTTTGTGTGCCCATTGTATCTGCAATGAAAAAATGCACTTAGATTACCCAATAGTACAACTTCCCAACAAAAAATTCACCATCCAATTCCAAGGAAAAGTAGTTAGGAAAATCAAAATCAGGTGCTAATGCGACCAACACCCTGGCATTCAGATGAGGAAGGGTGACCCTCGACTGTTCAATTTATATAAATGAACCCAAAGGTTTGAGAATTTGATCAATAAAAGGCCATAATTAAACATGAATATTTTTAATTTCAACTCAATTTGGGGCAGACCTAGCAACCACCTTATCATAATTACCCTTGGGAATCCAAGGAAAATCCCTAAACATAGATTGACCCACATTCCAGTATTTTTATCCAGAACCCTTTATTGAACACTATGATTTTTTAGAAAAATAACAAAGAGTCCTTTATATATCATTCTACAATAATTAACAAAAATTACAAGTTTCTTTCCCCACACCAAGGCCTGCCAATCATAAAAACTAATTCCAGATGATAATGCATCTTTATCCAAATAAACAAAGAAAATAGAAATATTTTTTAACCTACTCTACTCAGTCTTAATGGCATTGACCATGTCTCTGTTAGGTGAAAGAGAGAGATTTTTCATGCCTAGGGAAGGAGACCTACCATTCTCTCCTCCGTCACTACAAGATTTAGCATCTCCTCTGTTACTTCGTCCACCTCCTTCGGTTGTGGCCCGTCGCACAACACTGTGTTCTACACCCATCATTTTCCTTCTAAAGAATCCATCAAACTCTACACTCGACAATAAAATTGTAGAGGAATTCTCGGCCACCACTTGTTTATAAGATGGTTTCTCTTTGCATTTACTAACATTAATAGTATATGTGATCTCAGTACAATCCTCATTTCCACTTGCCTTCACATATCCCACAATAATTTCTACATCCTTCTATGGGAGATCAACATTATTGCTCAATCCTCCCATCACACGCATGAACCAGACATGGGTAATGCGCGCCTAAAATCACAAAGACAGAACAAGGGCACAAAACGAACCATAAAACAAAAATAAAAAAATAGCATGCCAGCATAAACAAAATGGGAAACAAGGCACACAAAAAAGATAACACCACATAAGAAAGACAACCACACACCTAGTACGCCACCCGAGGGAGGACGCCAACGTCAGTGTCTGAGAGATGTGTACCAGTTGCAGAGCTCTGTCAGGATCGTATTTTGTTATCTTATTAAATACAAGTATCCTTTACATATATGATTTCTATTTGGATGTTCAATTTTTTTGTACTTTTTTCAACATTAGGCAAATTTCTAATTGTTTGTAGCTTGTTCAATATTACATTTTGTAGTAATTGTAGACATACATGTACAAAATATCCAAAAAGTATACTAAATATGTAAAATATTTCAAATAAAGATTATCAATCCATGTACATATAGTATAGATAATAAATCACATGTAAATATGTATATCTTGTCCATATGGTAAAACATGTAAATAAAGCATGTATATATGTCACTAAAATAAACAACCAATATGAATATGAGAGTACATGTGATAAATTCCTATAAAATCATTTATCCCTAATATTATCTAGTCTTCTTTAATCCGCATGAAGCAGTACGATCTTAATGACTCTGTAAAAAAATCATTATTTCAAAATCATACTCTAATGTGCATATATTCATATTTAGAACTATTCAAAATAATCTAAAATATTTTAATAAAATTTATATAACTTAAACGTGAACATGTTGTACTATGGAATTATGCACATCTGCCCCACTCTCCTAGTGGATATCACAACCTTTTTAATGTTGTTGTCCATGTCTAGACTCTATCTACATGAAATGATTAATAAAAAAACTATTAAAATTATTATAGAATCTATTTTAATAAAATCTATTAGGACCCATTAGGAATTTATTTTAATAAAAACTATATATAAATTAAACATGAATAACTTACCATGTCACTCTGGATATCTAGTACACTGTCCTAGTGAACATCATGACATGTCTTATATTGTTGTCCCTCTTAGGACTCTATCTGCAGAAATGAGAAGCACCAAAACTATTAAAAATGATATACAATATTTTCATATATATTTAAATATGAACAAATAAATTACCATGTCAATATCAACATCCATGTCAAGTCAGAGTCCCTCTTGCGACTCAATCTATATGGAATAATCAACAACAACAGTATCACTAACAATGTCTTGTACAAACTCAAACAATTATTATATAACAACATGCTCATATATGTTGCCAAGGTTTAAATATTTAATCTGAACCTAATTTTTAAGATCAGCCGCATATGCATTGACACAAATCCTGATGGTCATATCAACCTACACATGTATAAAATTAATATGTAAACATGTTAATAATTTCTAAATATAAAAATCATTTAAATTTCATGACAATAAATTACCTCAAGTGAGTCTACATCTACTACACCTGACAGTGGTGGATCAGTGGACATGGTGTGTGGTGGATGCCCCCTGTTTAACAACATTAAAATAATTTTAGATTTAACAAGTAATTTAAAAATAATTTAGAAATTTAAAATTTAGTTCAATTGAACTATAATTATACCCCATGAGACGTTCCATGTACAAAAAGCATCGAGGAAAATTTAATCCTATCTAAATAAGAGCTCGACATCTCTATACCAGTAGTCTGTACACAAGCACATGTACACACAATTTCCATTTTAATTAATTTTAATTTTCTAAATGAACTAAACATAAATAAAATTATGTATGTGTTTAAATTAAATATATAAATATAGGTCACATATATGTACCTGTGGAGCCTGTCGATCGAGAGGGTGATTTTCAACAGAAATGAAATCCACATATGAGCCAATTTCATCAGATTCACCCTATTCTGCAGTGATAGTCTTATCCTTTGTAAGACCATAACACATCTAGTGGAAACTAGTGCACAGATGAGGCTTTACTACAGGTGTTTCCATCTTTGAGGTCTGATCTCTAAACCTAGTGGTCCACTGACTCAATGATCCTAAAGCTAAGACCATGGTATTCTAATAAAATTGTGCATGTACCGTAGGTGGGGAAGGATCCAATAGAGGTGCAGCTAGCATAGGTCTTGCAGGGTCAAATTTTGCCCCTGGCCTATTCTGGGGCATGCCCTTTCCAACCTCCTAGAAATATTTAGTATCAAAATAGTTGGGTTTCAACCCAACACGAACTCACAATATAATTTTTTTCAAAAAATACAAACGCACTTCTTGGTTTTCATTGGGAGGGTGATCAAAACAAATCCACCACTTATTCCAAAAACTGTCCACCATTCCTTGATGGACACACCGCCTCATTGATATAAATTTTTTTGTCTTTCAATTGATCTCCTATTTTTGGGTCCCTAAAATATGGACATATTATGTCCTTGGTAATTTTCATATTATTTATTTGTTTATATGTGAGGCCATCGGCATAATATTTCCTCATCTCATCTCTCCAGGCATGGTGCCTATCAAGGTCACCATCAATAGATTTCACCGTATCTACAATATTATGCATGGTGCATATAAAGTGCACAACAAGGGGGGGGGGGGGGGGGGGTNGGGGGATGGTCTTATTTTGGGGGTGAGTAACGTGGTCCATGATAGCTTTTATATTTTCATCAATTCTCCTTTTATAGAGAACCTGATCAGTATCACCTTGTGGTTGCGCTGGGGGTGGGAGTGGGGGTGGGGGTGAGGGTGTGGCTCTTGGGTGAGGATTAAGTAATTCATTGATTTCAAACTCATCCATGACCATATATATAAATCAACCTACATTAAGTATTTGATTTAAATTAAATTAAATTACACATACATACATATAAACTTGAAACATATAAAAAACTTAAAAATAATGTAATCTAATCTATCAAACATGTACATAAAGTAATCTAATGTATCGAACATGTACATAATGTAATATAATCTATCAAAAACATGTGTACATGTACATAATCTATCTAAAATAACATAATCCAATCTTATCTCAATCTTAATCTATCTAAAATAATCTAATCTAATCTTAATATATTATGTATCATAAGGGTCCTAGTGTGTTTTAATGGATCCTAATGGTACCTTATGTGTCCTAATGTGTTCTAACAGGTCTTAATGTGTCAAAATGGTTCCTAATGTGACCCAATGGGTTTTGAGTGGTCCTAGGACCCCTTAAGACCTGTCTGGACACATTAGGACCCCTAAGGATAGTTATTATGCATTGGGACCTCTTAGGACCTATTCTGTCTCATAAGGGTCCTAATGTATTTTAGTGGCTCCTAATGGGACCTAATCTATTCTAACGGGTCTTAATGTGTTGATATAGATCATAATGTGTCACAATGAGTCTTAACTGGTCCTAGGACCACTTAAGACCCATTGGGACGCATTAGGATCCATTATGAGACATTAAGACCCATTAGAACACATTAGGTCCCCATTAGGGTCCTAATGTGTTCTAACAGGTCTTAATGTATCATAATGGGTCCTAATGTGTTCAAATAGGTCTTAAGTGGTCCTAGGACTCGTTAAGACCCATTTGGACACATTAGTACCCCTAATGATACTTATTAGACATTAGGAACTCTTAAAACCTATTATGTATCATAAGAGTCCTAATGTGTTTTAATGGATCCTAATAGGACGTAATGTGTTCTAAGATGTCTTAATGTGTCATAATGGGTCCTAATGTGTCTAAACGGGTCTTAAGTGGTCCTAGGACCACTTAAGACCCATTGAGACACATTAGGACCCCATTATAACACATTAAGACCTGTTAGAATATGTTAGGTCTCCATTAGGATCCTAATATATTCTAACGAGTCTTAATGTGTAATAATGGGTTCTAATGTGTCCCAATCGGTCTTAAGTGGTCGTAGGACCCCTTAATACCCACTTGGAAACACTAGGACCCTAAAGATACTTATTACTCATTAGGGCCTCTAAGGACCTATTATGTGTCATACAGGTCCTAATGTGTTTTAATGGATCCTAATGGGACCTAATGTGTTCTAACACATCTTAATGTGTTCTAATGGGTCTTAATGTATCCAATCAGGTCTTCATGGGTCCTAGGACCAATTAATACCCATTGGGAGACATTAAGACCCATTATGACACATTAAGACCCTTTAGAACACATTAAGTCTGCATTAGGGTCCTAATGTGTTCTATCAGGTCCTAATGTGTCATAAAGAGTCCTAATGTGTCCCAATCAGTCTTAAGTGGTCCTAGGAACCCTTAAGACCCATTTGGAAACATTAGGACCCATAAGGATACTTATTATGGATTCAGACCTCTTAGGACCTATTATGTCTCATAAGGTTCCTAATGTGTTTTAATGAATCCCTACGGGACGTAATGTGTTCTAACATGTCTTAATGTGTCATTATGGGTCCTAATGTGTCTAGATGGGTCTTAAGTTGTCCTAGGACCACTTAAGACCCATTGTGACACATTAGGACCCATTACGACACATTAAGACCTGTTAGAACACATTAGGTCTCCATTAGGGTCCTAATGTTTTCTAACGGGTCTAAATGTGTCCCAATTAGTCTTAAGCGATCCTAGGACCCCTTAAAACCTATTTGGACACATTAGTACTCCTAAGGATACTTATTATGCATTAGGGCTTCTGAGAACCTATTATGTGTCACAAGGGTCCTAATGTGTTTTAATGGATCCTAATGGGACCTAATGTGTTCTAACACATATTAATGTGTTTTAATGGGTCCTAATGTATAGAAATGGGTCATAAGGTGTGCTAGGACCACTTAATACTCATTAGGAGACATTAAGACCCATTACGACACATTAAGACCCGTTAGAACACATTAAGTCCCCATTAGGGTCCTAATGTGTTTTAACGGGTATTAATGTGTCGTAATGGCTCCTAATGTGTCCCAATCGGTCTTAAGTGGTCCTTGGACCCCTTAAGGCCTATTTGGATACGTTAGGAACCATAACTATACTTATTATGCATTAGGACCTCTTAGGACCTGTTATGTCTCATAAGGGTCCTAATGTGTTTTAATGGATCCTAATGGGACCTAATGTGTTATAATCGGTCATAATGTGTCCTAATGAGTCATAATGTGTCCAAATGAGTTTTAAGTGGTCTTAGGACCCCTTAAGACCTATTTGGACACATTAAGACCCCTCAAGATACTTATTACACATTAGGACCTCTTAGGACCTATTATGTATCATAAGGGTCCTAATGTGTTTTAATGGATCCTAATGACACCTAATGTGTTCTAAAGGGTATTAATTTGTCATAGTGGCTTCTAATGTGTCCAAAGGGGTCTTAAGGGGTGTTAGGACCCTGTAAAACCCATTTGGACACATTAGGACTCATTACGATACATTAAGACCCATTAGAAAACTTTAGGACCCTAAGGGGTCATATGACCACTTAGGACCCATTAGGACCCCCTACTATATGTTAATTCACTCTAAGGGGTCCTATCATGTTATAAGGGGTATTAAGAGGTTCCTAGGAAACATTAATAAGTCCTAAGGGATCATAAATAGTCCTAAGGGGTCCTATTGCATTTTAACGGGTTATAAGGTTCCTAAATGAACATATGATCCTTTAGGACCCATTATGATACATGGTGGGTCCTAAGAGGTCTTAATGTGTAATAATTGGTCCTAAGGGGTCCTATGACTCATCAATGAGTTTTAGGACCCCTTATGGCACCCCGTGATACATTATGGGTACTAAGTGGTCCTGATGCGTATTAAGGGACACCAAGGGATAATAAGGGGTCCTAATGCATATTAAGGGGTACTAAAGTGTGTTAGGAAGTCATTAATGGTCCTAGGATATCTAAAAAATTCTAAGCTAGGGTCATAGAATACATTATGGACCATAAAGGGGTACATTAAAGGGTGGATACTTTAATGAGTTCTAAAGGATCATGTAGTTGTTGAATAACGAGTACTAACATGGGTCCTAGGATACATAATATGTAATAAGGGTTGTCAAATACATAATACGTCCTAACAAATGATAATTATGAATTGTATGGTCATAAATAGTCTTAGGACACATACCTAATTTCAACTATATAGAACCTCTAGGATATAACTTTTTTTTTTTATCTTAGGGTATAGTGATTGGTTTTATTTGGCTTCTATTATAAATGTTATTAGTTTATTTTGTGTACAATTGATGAATATAAAAATTTAATTCAAGGTGTTAAGATTCTATATTATTTTTAGTGTAACTTAGTGGTTTACGATTTCTATATTCAAAATTATTTGTTTCGAGGGTTTCCCTGGCACAATCTATTTTTTTAGGGTTTTGATTGGGAGTTATTTATTTAGGGTTATGATTCCAAGTTTTTGGTTTTTAGTCTGTATTTAAGGATGTTAATTTTTTTAAATTGTTTCATTGTGTGTACATATATGCAATTTTTACATTCTTAGTAAAAAAATAATAATTGCATCTATATACATGAAAAACTATTTTTTTTACATTTATATAGTAAAAGCATATGAAAAAACTAAATACATTAAAAAACTATTTTTTTACATTTCTACAATAAAAATATATGAAAACATTTTTTTTCAAATTTTTACAATATAAATATATGAGAAAACTATTTACACATGAAAAAACCTATTTTTTCACATTTCTACAATAAAACTCAAAAAAATTAACATGCAAATTCATTTTTCATAATAAAAGTAAACAAATACAAACATAACTTGATAAAAAATAGTAAAAACAACAAAAAATAACATGAAAAATGAAAAAACCTAAAAAATGGCCTACCTTGAGGGGTTTCTGGCTAGAGAGGAAATGAGGTGAAGCTCTTGAACTGGGGGGAGTTTTTTTAAAAATGAGTCCCCCTATATTAAAATTAAATAAATAGGTTTACGTAATAGGGCCCCGCTTAGAAATGGGGTCCCATTCCATATGTCACCCCATTTTGAAACGGGGTGACATTTTTAGCGAGGTCTCATTTCTAAGCGGAGCCCCATTTTTTAAAAATATGGTTCAAGGTCCCGTACCTAGAGGGATCCCATTCAAATTTGGGATCAGGATCGTGACCCATAACGTCACCTCATTTTTTATGAGCCAGACCTCGATCCTGAAAATCTTTTTCCATGAAAATGACTAAGTGTAAAAGTTCCAGGAAAAGTGAACTTGTCTTCTTTCTTTTACCCTTAAACTTGGATTGATTCATGGAAGTGATTTTTTGTTGTAAGGAAGACATGGTTTGAGACAAACTATTAATATTAGAATTGGTAGGAAGAGTTATAGGAGATTTGTGTCAATGATCTGGACCATTATGGGAAATAGAAGGAATAATAGAGTATGAAAAAGGAACACTATTGTAAGTGGGCATGGTTGAAGGTAAAGAAACACATGGAGCATTTGAAGGAATGGTAAAAATGATAGGATTAAAAATGGTAGAATTTGTAGGATTGATATTTTGAACATAACTTATTATGTTAGGCGGATCATAATTGGACACACTAGGATATGTATTAGCAATAGGCATGGAGGTCTCACCACTAGTTGTATATCAAATGAAACCTAACTCTATGGAACAATTTGTTGGTTTACTGAGAGGGGGTTGAATCACAAAAAAAAAGATTCTTCAAACCTTAAAACTTAAACTCTGATTCAACTCGGTAAGACAAACTTCAACATCAACTAAATCAACAATAACTTCACTATAAAAATGAGAAACTTAAGTAATCAGAAAATATCATGCACAATAAACATTCAACACATACGACACAAGTCCTTAATGAGGAAACCCAATTTCAGAAAAACCTTTGTGAGAATTGTCACCAATAAATAAAAATGATCTTCTGAAGTATGCTAGGTTAACTACCAATCCTATTAAAGATTACAATTCACATTGTCAAATGTGACTCTGTTAGGGTATTTGCCTAAGATCTGTTAGGATCTTCACCTTATTAGGAATGACCTTGTTAACGGGATTTGAACACTCTTTTAGAATTTCACCTTTCACAAATATTTTACAATAAGATTGTTAAGTCCACTCAGTTAAGAGATTTTTTTTCTACAAATGTTAATATGAAACAATATAGGATTTGATATGTAATACTGTAACTACCTATTTCTTGGTCAAATCCCTTATGCGCTCTTTGACTACTGGTATCAAAACTTCATCACTCTCTACTCTAGACTCAGATTCCACCTTTTCTTCTTCACTTATTTATACGGTAGCACATCCACACTTCAACTCACCAACCTCTTTCTTCATTAAATCTCATTATTTATATAGACTCTATTTTTCCCTCTTAATCTCCTTGATTAGGTTTTCCTTCATTTACTCTCAATCATCAGATTAACTTTATGTACTTAACCAATGAATTTGATACTCAGTAAATGTTTTTCATCACCTCGAACCTTGAACTTTTTTTTGAACTCACAAAATCACTTTTTCCGCTTAACCTTAACCATAGATCATCACCTTGAATTTTCCTGAGTGTAGATCTTTGTAACTAATTCTTCCTCATCCTTGGAATCTTCTAGATCACTGTGGCTCTTCATTAAATGTGTGTGTATCCTTCCTTATAACAGTTGTTCTACTTGGTAACATAAACACTCAGCTCGGTAAATATTATGCACTTCTCAGTGCTGGTCTTTCTCGTGTCTTTACAGGCTACTCGATATGCTTTACCGACTGACTTCTTTGTGCTTGGTAACTAAATTGTTCCCTTTACTGACTTGATCATTGTTCGTTATTGACTTGATAACATCAAGTTTAAAGTAGAAAAAAACTATACCAATATGATCTTTTCATTGTGTGATCTGTGTTAATTTCCCAATTATTTCATACTCCAAATGATATGGTAACTTAATCTGAATCAGAAATCAATTGTTTGACATTAATAAAAAAACTCATTTAATCCTTTCTACAATCTTGTATACCTCTGATCTTGGTCATCACCATCAGTTGAGTAACAATATCCCTCTTTGGCATTGATGGAAAAATTGTCAATTGATGATGGCATACTCTGATATCTTTATTTTCTCTTTTCTCCCTCTTAGCTACTTTTTCTTGTCCTCCCCTTGTGTTTCCATCAACATTCTTCACTTCTCATTTTGTCTTTTCTCTTATAAGCATCAATGACTTATTCTCCCTCTAACACATATTCTCCCTTTAGTCATCAATCATATAAAACTTATTTTATCTTTAGTTATCAACCACTCATTCTCCCTCCTTGACAACAATTCCAAAGATACGTGTATGCACCCTAAAATGGTCGCCTAGAATTTGGGCCCCATTTATTATTTTATCATTTTATCAAATTTCTGAATCAATGCTTTGGAACATTTTCAATTCAAATCAATTTCCTTGATCAAGTTCTAATTAATTCAATTATTCAATTATTTCAATATTTCCTAAGGTTTGATCATTTTTATCTAATTAAAAGATTTAATCTCTCTTTTAATTAAATTAAATTCCTCTTATTTAATTAAATTCAATTTCCCCCATTTAATTAAATAAAATTCTTCTAATTTATTTAATTGAAAGAAAACCCCTCTTTTTAATTAAATAAATAAAAATCCCCACTTAAAGCACTTTATTTGTTGAAAAAGGAAATAAATTAAATTAAAAATTAAATAAAAATCCCTTTTTCTTTACATCTTTCTAAGTGGTGGGTTTTTTGCCTCTTAATCGTAGCCTTTGATTTTTTCCTCTTAATCTCAATCGTTCACTTTCCTTTAAAAGGAGACCTCTCCTTCTCATTTTGATATTAGGTTTTCATAATATTGTTATGCTGCATGTTTGGAGAGCAATTTTGGAGGAGAATTTGACACTCAAGCTCTCTTCTTGTTTTCTTTATTCTTGCATTCATGGCTCCTCATATAGATTAGAATCATGTTTATTTCCATAGATTAGATTTGCATTCATATTTCCTTTCATAGACTAATATGCATTGT
>MU226354.1:3422919-3433378 GCA_018584345.1 Thuja plicata
TTCCCCCATTTAATTAAATAAAATTCTTCTAATTTATTTAATTGAAAGAAAACCCCTCTTTTTAATTAAATAAATAAAAATCCCCACTTAAAGCACTTTATTTGTTGAAAAAGGAAATAAATTAAATAAAAATCCCTTTTTCTTCACATCTTTCTAAGTGGTGGGTTTTTGCCTCTTAATCGTAGCCTTTGATTTTTGCCTCTTAATCTCAATCGTTCACTTTACTTTAAAAGGAAACCTCTCCTTCTCATTTTGATATTAGGTTTTCATAATATTGTTATGCTGCAGGTTTGGAGAGCAATTTTGGAGGAGAATTTGAGCACTCAAGCTCTCTTCTTGTTTTCTTTATTCTTGCATTCATGGCTCATATAGATTAGAATAATGTTTATTTCCATAGATTAGATTTGCATTCATATTTCCTTTCATAGACTAATATGCATTGTTATCAGTTAGATTAGATTTCATTTTCATGCATTCAAATCTCTCATTTCATGGTGTATTTGCAATAGACACAACTAGGTCAATCTGAGGGCCTTCATTTTACATTTCTACACATCCGTGACTAGAGAGCTATGGATCGATATTTGAGGCCTCATTCTTGAGCAACCTTGAATGGAATGATTCATAGAAGTGTGACAACATTTATGCACACAATACGTACTCCTAAAAAATTGTTCATGTAGTGGATTATACCTAGCATGAACTTATATCTCATTGCATACATAATTATTTTTCACAGCATCAGACATCACCTAAAGTGTGAACACTAGCATTAATTCACAAGATAGATATTCTAATGAGTCCTAGAATTGGTACAGTATCCATCTTGCTCTAGTGAATGTTGGATAGGGGTAGGACCCCTAATTTACCTCTAAGATACTGAAAAGAATCCTTTGGTCGTGGCTTGTTGAATATATTTTCTATCTACTCTTTTGAATTAACATACTCCAACATCACATGCTTGTCTTGAACTTGTTCTCTCAAGTAGTGATACTTGATAGAAATGTGCTTGGTCTTGGAATGCATCACCATATTTTTTGGTATGTTAATAGCACTAGTATATTATCACAATAAATAGTAACTGGGTCAAAAATCTCCTCTTGTATACCTTCAAGTAGCTACTTGATCCATGCAATGCACAATTCATAGCTGTAGCAACATATTCAGCCTCAGTAGTAGACTGTGATATACAACTATGCTTCTAACTCATCCATGTCACTAATCTTTCTCCTAAAAAGAAAGTTCCTCCACTTGTAATTTTCCTATCATCAATGTTTCAAGCCCAATCAGTATCAATGTAAACCTTCAACTCAAAATATCCTCCTTTCTTGTATAGTAGACCAAAGCCTTCAATACCTTTCAGATATCTAATTATTCTTTTGACTACAGACAGGTGTGACTCCTTTGGATCAGCGAAAATATTGCAACAATACCTACTGCATGAGCAATATCATGTCTTCTATGTACAACATATTGTAACTTACCAATTATTGGTCAATAGAATGTCTCATTCACTTCCTTTGACTCATCTTCTTTTGATAATTTGCAACTAGTAACTTGCAGTGTTTCAATCAGTCTTGAGTCATCCATACCAAATGTCTTTAGGATCTCCTTGATTTACTTTTATTTTGTGATGTAGATCCCATCCTTGACTTGTTAAATTTTTAGTCCAACAAAGAATTTTATCTCCCCTATCATGGCCGTCTCAAACTCCTTTCTCATCTCCTCAACAGAAGATCTACATAATGTGTTATTTCCTTAAAAAATAATATCTTCAACAAATATTTCAGCAATCAAAATCTTATAAGTACTCTCATATTTTAGATACACATTACTATTGTCGCTTATTCTTTGAAATCCAATCTTTATTGAATATGAATGTAACCTTTCATGCCATCCTCAACGTGCTTGTTTCAAACCATACAGTTCCTTATGCAGTTTGCATACCTTGTCCTTGTTAGTATTCTCGAACAAATCCTTCAGGTTGTTCAATATAGACTTCTTCAAGAATACAATTAAGAAATGAAGACTTGATATCCATTTGATAAAATTTAAATCTTTTATAAGCTGCATATGCTAGCATAATTCTAACTCCTTCTAATCTAGCCATAGGTACAAAATTCTCACCATAATCAATACCTTCTTCTTGTCCATACCCTTTGTCAACTAGTCTTTCTTTGTTTCTGATTACATCTCCATGTTCATTCAGTTCATTTCTAAATATCCACTTTATACTAATAACATTTTTATCTTTAGATCTCGGTACCAAAGTCCATGTTTTCTTCTTTTCAATATGATCTATCTCTTATTTCATAGCTTTAATCTAATCTTTAGTCTCCAATGCATCTTTTACTCTTCTTGGCTGAAATTTAGAAATTAAGCATATATTATCTCTTACCTTGCTTCTAGTCATAACTCCAACATTCTTGTCTCCAATAATCTTTCTCGATGAGTGGTGCCTTTTCACATACTTGGCTAGAATAGGCTTGGTAGGTGGTGGAAGTTCTTCATTTTCATCATTTGGTGGTGGTTCTCTCTGTTTAGCTTCCTCCTCAGTTTGTGCTTTAGGTAAGGTATCAAGAATCTTAGGTTGAACATATACAAATTGTTGGTAATCCTCGGGTTCCTTCTTGATGTCTTCATCATTATTTTTTGCAAATTCATCAACCCTTGCATTTGCGATTTCCACAATTTTGTTAGTAGACTTGTTCAAACCTTTGTAAGATTGTCTCTTCGTAGAATACCCTAAGAATATTCCTTCATCCCCTTTAGAATCAAACTTTCCATCTCTATCATCTTTTAGAATGTAACATCTACTTCCAAATACTTTGAAATAACTTACATTTAGTTTATGATCATAACAAATCTCATATGGAGTCTTGTTTGTACCTTTCTTTAGTTTTACTCGGTTTAGTGTAAAAACTACAGTGTTGACTGCTTCTCTCCAAAATATTTGATAAATACCCTTCTCAATCATCAATGTTCTTGCACAATCAACAATGGATCTATTTCTTATTTCTACTATACCATTTTGTTGTGGTGTCCTCTATGCAGACATTTGTCTCTTTATTCCATGTTCATTGCAAAAGACTGTAAACTTATCATATGTAAACTCTCATCCTCTATCAAATCTCAGACACTTCAATTGTCTTCCAGTCTCCTTTTCAACTCTTTCCTTATACCACTTAAACATTTTAAAACAATCAAATTTTTCTTTCGAAAACATGTTAGACATCATTCTTGAATAATCATCAACAAATAAAATGAAATATCTATCAGCATAGTAACTTTATGTTCTCATAGATCCACATAGGTCAATATGCACTAACTCCAAAATTCCTTGTATAATGTAATATTTTCTTGTAAAACTTGAATTTTTCATCTTACCAACTTGACATCGTTTGTACATGACATTTTCAGGTTTGTCCAATCTCAGTGGACCTCTAACTCTATTCTTTTTTCTCACCTTAATTATGTTGTCAAAATTTACATGATAGAATCTCTTGTGCCATAACCATACATCCTCAATTTTAGAAAATAGATAAATCATTGTAGAAGTATCAATGTAAAATAAGTTACCCTTAGATTTTTCTCTAGTGGCAATCAGACCTCCATTTTGATCAAATAATTTTGCCTTTCAATCCTAAAGTTCTAGTCGGTTTCCTATATTGTTCATCTGTGCCACACTCAACGGATTATACTTTAGTCCTTCAACCCAATAGACATCATCTCATTTTGTATTATCGAGCAGAATTATAGAACCTTTACCTTTCACAACATATGGAGCATCATTACAAAATCTAACATATCCTACATCATGTTCTTTTATAGTAATGAACTTAAGTGTGTCACCAGTCATATGGTGTGAACAACCACTATCTATAATCCATGTATCATTCTTTCTTACATGTGATAGTAGGGCTTTTTCTTCTTCATACCTTTTTCCATTAGAATCATCCTTGATAGTAACATACATAACCTCTTCACCATCATCATCGATTAGTCCTTCATTAGCAATGTAGCATGACTTCTTACCTTTGTTCTTGAAATCTTGATATTTCCTAAATTTGTTTTCTCTTTTGTTACTATCTTGGTTATCCATCATTGTTGTTGTTAGCGCATCTAGAGGCAATGTGACCAATCTTGTTACAGTTAAAGAATTTGAAAGATTGATTACCTCGGTATTTTCCTTTTCCTCTCGGTAGTCTTCTAGCTAGTAGAGCTTCAAAATATTGTTGGTTTCTTTCATCTTCAGCATACATGTCTTCTATCTCATGTTTGCAACTATAAAATCTTTCACTAACACTACTTGCATAACCATCACCTGATCTAGACTCTCTAGAGCTTCTAATTTTCGAAGATGACTTGAATGCAAACTCAATCCTAATAGTGTCATGTAAACTATTTTTAGATTCATTTATCTCAAAAGAAATCAACTTACCTAATTGTAGCATCTAGTGAAACTAACATCTGAGGAATGGATCTCAGTTCTTGTATTGCAGACACTCATATGGCATATATAGGAGAGAATGTCCTCAACATTTTTCTTGTTACATCTTCTTCTTCAATATGTCCTCGAGAACCTCTGATAGAATTCATAATTTCCTTTAATCTTCACTTTACAATGCAACAGTTTCACCTTCTTTCATTCTCATAGCATTAAATTTGCCTCTCAAACTTTCATATTTTGCCTTCTGAGCATGCTAATCTCCACCATATACCAATGAAATCTTATCCAACATCTATTTTTTTGTATCACATCCTTTAGATCATTAAACTCCAGGTCGGTGAGAGAAGAGGATATCTCAATCATAACTTGCGCATGATCTTGCCTTTCTCTTATTTTCTCAAGTGTCACAGGCTCAAATGATGGTGGTGAATACTCATTGTCAAGATAGTATAATGCATACTCTCCATTTCTAGATAAGTGCAACCTCATCCTGTTTTTCCATGTAGAGAAGTTATCCCTATTAAACTTTCGTGCCTCCCTCTTATACATCTTCAGATCTTTTACTCAAGTCTTTAAAACTTATCTCTTTAGAGTACTTGTCTATGATACAAATTATTAGTTTACTGAGAGGGGGGTGAATTAGAAAACAATGATTCTTCAAACCTTAAAACTTAAAATTTGAATCAACTCGGCAAGACAAACTTCAACATCAAGAAAATCAACAATAACTTCACTATAACAATCAGCAACTTAAATAATTAGAAAATATCATGCACAATAAACATTCAAAACATATGACACCAATATTTAAGGAGGAAACCCAATTTGGGAAAAAACTTTGTGGTAATTCTCACCCATAAATAAAAAATACTCTTCTGAAGTACGCTCTGTTAAGAGCCAATCCTGTAAAAGATTACAATGCACATTATCAATTGTGACCCTGTTAGGGGCATTACCTAAGATCTGTTATGATGCTCAAACCCACTACCTCAGAGATGACCTCAAGATTTGAGTTCTCTTGTCCTAATCATTGCTCAAATATTTAAAAATCATGGCAAATATTTTGAACTTGCATACAAGGAACTCTTAAGGTCTCACCTTCATCATGAGAATAGTGGGAAGATTTGTTCTCAGTAATAGGAGAAATTCCATTAGTAGGCATGTTAGTCTCATCAAAATTCCTAGGAAACATAGAGGTCTGAGATCAAATTAACCCATAAGTCTAAGGAATCTACTAACCAAAATGCTTACGGTAGGAGTCAATGTAATAATACTCCTACATAAGAAAATGAAAGATAGACAGATCAAATATAAATAATAATTTTTGAAAGAGATATGCAAATCAACTAAGCACAATACTATATTTACCGAAAAGTGAATCTAACCATCAAATTAAATGTAAAGGTCTTGATGAGGGTAGAACTCAGGAAAAAAAAAATCATAATAGGAATGATAATTTATATTATTTAAATAAATATTCTTATTACATTCACATAACAATCAGAAAGGAAAACTACATGCCTCAAAGGCTACAACACTTTAAAATTCTAAAGAAAAACCCTTCTCCCAATACCTCCTCTCAAAAATCCCTTTCCACCTTAAAGATGGGTCTTAAATTTAAAAAAAATTAGTTTTGGAGCCAAATTGAAATTTACATTTTGAAATTTGGCAGTTGTACGGAAAAAGAGAAGTTTCAAAATTCAAATTTGCATCAGGTTCGAAAATAGGAAAGCTCCCAAAAAGAAGTCCAACTTGTGGGAGGCATAACTTTTGATTTGGGACTCTGATTGACAAACTGTTTACATCGTCAAAAATCTCTCTAAGTGCTCTATAACGTGAAGGAAAATCTAAGCTATCTACCCATTTTCAAGGATATACGAGACTGCTTAGTCTCTCAAAACTAAAACCAAAGGTTTTTCAGCAAGTTTTTGAAAACATAAAAATGGTAATAACTTTCACACGGTGAATAATCTTTAGCTGATTATTTTTCTAGAGTGTGCGAAATTATTTTTAAAAGATCCCCTTTAATTTATATACTCATATGACTTATGATTTATGCCCTCCTACAAAATAGCCTATTATCCCTAAATGTAGCAATTTTATAATAAATAGCAAATTGGCCCTGAAATGTAACAGTAGGTTGCTGCGAATTGGATTTTTTTTTTCCCAAATAGGTATCCATAAATTTAAAAAAAAAAACATAAAAAAACTAGCAAGAAATAATACTTTTGGGTGATGTAGGATTGTCGTGACACTAATGGATGCTCTTACATCAGATCTAACAAAAATATTGATTAATGTAATGCCTAAAAATAAGATCTAGACAACAAATTAGAATGGAAATATTATGAGTTGGGTTCACTAGAATGAACAATATAAAAGGGGAAGAAAAGGCATATGTGGTGATTACTTCTCCTTTTCAAAATTGCACATTCAAAAAAAAGATGGCCCACTAGGATGAAGAGGAGACTTAAGTATTGAATAGGAATCACATAGGAGGCTTAAGGATTCTTCTGAGCTATTACGAGATCACATAGGAATAAACTTATTGATCCTTCCTCTAATACAAAAGATAATAGTGGCAGAAGATCTTTAAAAACAATTGAGGGAAGTACTAAATGCCTAACTAAGGAGAATTTACTATGCTTAGAGGTTAAAAATATTAGTTTCAACTAGGATTATACAGATACAAAATCTTTTCCAAAGACTTATGCTATTTCAATGAGTATTAAAATTGTCCATACTAAAAAAGAATGTAATAAACCTAAAGGAATTAATTCTTTGAATCCTCAAATATTTGTTAAAGAGATTAATCTTAAGAAAATGATTCCCAATATCTATTATCATTTCCTGACTCTAAACCTAAGAAAAATAATTCCCAAAAGATACTAATAAAAAATTGCAACAAGGGGGCAATAGTGAAGAATGCGTTGAATATTAATCTATTTTAATTTCATGCACTACAAATGTCTATAGATTCTTTCCCAAGATTACTATATTCAATATCATAATAATACACGAGATTATATTAAATAATTTTGAGGAAAAAAACATGATCAATCATAATAAAAATTTGTCTCCTGAGGAGAAAGATACAATTAGCAATAAAACATGTTTTTCTTTCTCTTCGAGCATTACTACTTCAATTGTCAAACTTCATAAGGATAATTTATACTCCAATATATAGCAAGATGATTATGGGAGATATACCCAAGGAAACTTTAACAAGGGAATAGATAATGTAGATTTTGCAACCTTGCTAGTTACTAATAATAGACATTTGAATAGTCAAGCATCAAAAAGGTAAAGGAAAGGAAATTTACCTTCAGAAAAAAATAGCAAAGTGAATAAATACTAAAATCAGATTTAGTGTCTAGCTTTTTTCCAAACGGAAAAATCTATGAGTTATTAACCCTAAGGGTTTGGTTTTCTTATTTCAATGCATAATAGTCTAGAAACCATCATTTTTACTTGTGGAACATTTAGGAGCAAAGGAGGAGATTCCCTTTTAAAGGATAGACAAATTTCTCTAATAGACTCCCTATTTAGGGGGATAAGTCTTATAATTTAGAGAGAGTGAGGAATCATAGAAGGAATGAGATAGATACTTGAGTCCCTAGCCAACTCAAACAAGGAAACAATAGAAGGAAACACCAAATCTTAACATAACGCTAAGTCATCATCCAAAGAAACATGAAAGATAGTGTGAAGGCAACAGTGAGAATCTTCCACTAGGTAGGGTAAACATTCAAACAATACCCATGAGGGAAAGAGAAAGCCAAATGAAACGTATAAAAGTAGCATCCACAGAGGAATGAAACCCCTCATAATCAATAATCTATGTCCAAGGTTGAACACTCAACTCAAAAATTGTCTCAGTAAGTAGAGGCTTTGAGAGATCCATCTCCACCAAGATTTGAGCATATGAAATGTAGATGATATCAATAGTGTTAGGGCCATCTTGAGAAAGTAGGTAATATTTTTACCAATAGACTTAAAGAAAATTTATTTGCACAAAAAATAGAGGGGGAGGTAAATCAAACTTACCTAGAAAAGAGTGACAACTGTGGATTCATATAGGGGACCTTGAAAGAGGGCATCTAGAGGTGAAGATAAAAGGGGTCAAAAACCCATTTGTAGTCCCCCACAATGTAAAAAAATTTCATAATCTTTAGAGTAATCAAAGAAGACAACAAGAAAATGATCGACACATGGGTAAATCTCCAACACACCTTCAACCACTGGGTTTCTGTGCTCAGTGATCCTAGTGTTTGGGTCTTTCAATGAGAGCCACAAGCTACTAAATTTTCAAACTAGACCTTTCCTTTGTAGGGAACACAATCAAGTACCACCTAGCCTAACACCACCTTTAGAGCATAAGAACTATAGGTGAGGCACTTTCAAGCAATTCTAGGAGGAGCGTCACTTTGGGAATTATGCAATAGGTTTGCAAAGGAAGAGGAATTCACCACAATATTAGGAGAGTTTCTAGAAGCACTAGGTTTCAACTTAGCATTGTCAGATAGAGATACTAAGCCCAAATTTGAGATATCAACAACTAAGTTGTAGAAAGAGGAGGCGTTATCAATTGCAGAGTCCAAAGGGGGTTTGAAATTTGTAAAAAGGGGGAGAGTTGGAACCCATCAAGAGTCATCAAGTCTTTTTATTTAAGTTATATAATTATTAATTACTATACATTATTAACAAAACAATAATAAGTTTTATTATAATATATGTTTAGTCTTTATTAGTTCTTGCCAAGCATACTATTGCATTCATTTTTCTCTATTTTTTAATTAATTTAACCAATCACTATAAAAAAACAAATTATTTTAGAAAATATTATAGCTTTTGATTGCTGGTAGAAATGGGTTTTATGGGAACCCAAAACCCCATACAACCATTACAAAAAATAAATAGGCGATAAAAACACTAAACTGAAACAAGACTGAAACCCAGCCCGCGAAACCCAGGACCAACACAAAAAATAAGAGACAAAACCTAGAAACTAGCTAAACAACCCAGCAACAAAAAACCAAAAAATGATCCAACAAAAAAGCAGGGGAACAACAGGATTTAGGCAAACTCCAGGAGAGTGCCTTCTTCTTCCTTCTTAGCCTCAGACACCTTTTTGATGGCAGCATTGAAGTATGAGAGTTCCAAGATCCTGTCTTGGATTTTCTTCTTATTGGCAGAATGTGTGCACTTACCCAGACCTGCATCCTTCTTATCCTCTTTTTCATCCTCAATCCTCACAATTAGAGAACTAGTATCCAGCTCTGATTTGATGGAGTTAAAGCACTCCATAGCAGAAGCCATAAAATTGTTGTTATCCTTCATGTGCTTCTTCAGAGTGTTCTCCAGGATGTCAAATCTGTCTCTCATATTCTTCAAATTATTCTCATCCTCTTTGTCCTTATTTCCATCAATCCCGGCTGACCCAAAATCCAGTTTTCCTTGGATAAGATCGACTCTAGCAGACAGGACACGAAAGCTGAGATAGAGGCTTTTAATTTCCTTAAGGACCCATTTCATAAGGCGAAACGAGTACATTGACATTGCCACAGTTTGGAGAACTCCAAATGGGGGTTCAATTTTATCGTCCAAGTCATCTTGAAGGAGTTGCACATTCCGTTCTTGCATGTCAACTGTTCTAGAAAATATTATAGTTATTATTAATTTTTATTTTAAATAATTTAAAATTATCATTTAAAAAAAAAAATTATTAGTTGCAATTAGTAGAAAAATCAAAATTTTCTTACAAAAAAATACAAATTTAGATTTAATTAGAACCAAACAATTAATTTTTATTTTGAGGACTCAGTCCACGATTACTCTCTTAAATTACAATTTGATTAACTAAAACCACATATTATTTTTTTAAATCTATACTTTCATGTCAACTTTATCATTTTGTGTAATTTTATATCTTATATTTTTTTTTGTAATGTTAGAATCTATAATTTTATATACATATTTCTACTATATATATATATATATATATATATA
>MU226354.1:3440005-3484706 GCA_018584345.1 Thuja plicata
GGAGAGAATATCTCAGCGAAATCAATCCCCTGTTTCTGAGCATATCCTTTTACCACCAACCGAGCTTTGAACCATTTTTGACCTCCTCCTTCGTCTTTCAATTTATAAACCCACTTGTTCTTAAGTGGTTTTTGATTTGGTGGGAGAGAGACCAAATCCCAGGTGTCGTTTGCTTCAAGTGAACTCATTTCATATGTCATAGCAACCATCCATTTGTTTTTATCGCTGCTTCTACAGGCCTCTTTATAATTTACCGGTTCAAATTGTTCAGAAATTAATAACTCGGGCTCTGCCTCTTCAATGAATAGTAACTAATAATCAGAAAATTTCAAAGGTAACTTGCGCTGTCTTGTAGATCGTCTTAAAGGAAGTGATGAGTTTTCCTCAATAGGCAATGCAACATCTCCATCCGGACAATTTGGATTATAAGAGAATTGATTGGCCTTCTCCCCTGGTTCCTGTTGAAGCTTGTTGTTGATTTCAATAGCTTGTCCCGATTCATCCACCCACTGTTTTCTATGTTGTAAGTGCTGATTGTAAATAAATTTACCATTGTTTTTCCCGTGTATGCAGGGCATGGTGATAGCAGGGGATGAGAACAAAGACTCACCAGCACCCTGCGCGTGACTGTATTGTCCATTAGAGCAGAGCATGGTTGTTGTAGGAAGGGGAACCAAATGCCCATCACCGCTGTCCATTCCTTGCTGCGCGTGAAGGCTATCAGAAGCTACCCGCGGGATTGGAGGACTGTCCAGCTACGTTCCTAGTTGAATGTCTACCCACGCAACTTCCTCAGCCCACTCATTGTTCTCAGCAGCCCGTGCACAGATGGTTTTGTCTGCTGACCATCGTGGAGCTGCAGGGGAATAAGATGGGTCTTCAAACTCTATCGCCCCTCCAAGATCTGCTGCCCCTTCAAAGTCTGCTGCCACTCCATACTGCGTGGACAGACTCCTGCAGTTCATGGAACTCAGTATTGCAATGTCGTGGGGAGAGGAAGGGAAGAGTAAGGTCTCTCCCAAATGTGTTCCCCTATTTTCTGATGAATGTTGACTAAAATCAGACTCAAAAATATTGTTTTCTTCTCCATCGAACAAATTAGTATGTATGTGATCATCCTCACTTGATGAGGACTGAGATGGAGGAATTAAAAAAGAGGTTGGAGTGGTTTGTAGAGTGTTTCTTCTCTATTGTGCAGAGGCAATACCATTTGAAGAAGTTTTGAAAGAGATGTATTCCCCTTCAGACTTGTCAATGTCTCTAAGAGCTGAAAACTTTTGCTCATTGAAAATGACATCATGACTGCGAATAATTCACTTTTCAACCGGATCCCAAATTTTGTAACCATTTTGGTCTTCTCCATATCCCACAAATATGCCCTTTTGTGATTTGAAATCCAGCTTCGTCCTTCTTTCTTTTGGGACATGTACATGAGCTTCACACCCAAAAACTCGAATGTGAGTATGAAATCCTCTTTCCCAACCATTCTTCTTCCAGAATACAAAACTCTATACGAGATGAAGGAGACCTATTGAGTAAATAGACCGCTGTATTGCAGGCTTTCGCCCAAAATTCTTTGGCCAAACCGGCATTAGAAAGAATGCACCTTGCCTTCTCAAGAATGGTTCTATTTAACCATTCTGCTGCCCCATTTTCTTGAGGCGAATAAGGAACAACCTTAATTCATCTTATACCATGATCTGCACAAAATTCATTAAACTCCAATGAACAAAATTCACCTCCATTATCCATTTTTAAACACTTAATTTTATGACCACTCTGATTTTCCACAAGAGCTTTAAAAACTTTGAATTCAGAGAATACCTTAGATTTTCTAGAAAGTATATAAACCCATACCTTTCGGGTGCTATCATCAAGAAATGTAACAAAATATTGTGCGCCTCCATAAGAGGTTACCTCCGTGGGACCGAAGACATTCGAGTATATCAACTCCAAAGGTGTGGTCTTCTTGTCATGGCCATTGTTTAAGAAGCTGACCCATTTTTGTTTCCCATGAAGACAATGCTCACAAAATTCCAATTTTGCAGATTGAAGTCCCGGAAGTTGATCACGATTCAACATTACCTCAAGCCCCTTCTTGCTCATATGGCCTAGCCTTTGATGCCAAAGCGCAACATCGTTGCCCACAAGTGTCAAAGCAACTCCCACCTCATCAGTGGGTTTCACAATATAGAGACTACTGGTCTTGTCTCCTTTTGCAATAGTCAAGGAGCCTTCGACTATTTTCCATGTGTCCGTGAGTTCGGTTTTGAAGCCTTGGGTATATAATTGGCTGACTGAAATCAGATTCCTCTTTAATTGAGGAACATGTCTGACATCTTTGAGCAATAATTTTGCTCCCCCTTCTAGATGCAAGACAATATCTCCTTTACCAATGATTTTATATGCTTTGTTGTCACCCAAATATACTTCTCCGAATTCACCTTCTTGATAATTTGTGAAAGCATCCGTGAGAGAGGAAGCATGGAAGGAAGCTCCCGAATCAATTACCCATGAATTAGATTTTGTATCAGTAGTAGATAATATTAAAATACCATCATCTTTTTCATAAGCGACATTTGCTTCGCTATCCAAAACCCTTTCTTGTGCCTTCTTGTATTTGCGACAATCTTTCTTAACATGACCAGCCTTCCCACAAAACCAACAACCGCCTTCTTTTCCTCTACACTGCGATCTCCTAGCATATTGAGACCGCCGGTTGTAATTATTTCTGCCTCTTTATTGGCTTCTTCCTCTATTCTCGGTGCTCACCATAGTGAGAGCATCACCGGATGAAGACTCATTATTCCTCCTTCTCAAATCTTTGAAGAGAAGAGTAGCTGAAACTTCATCGAAGACCAGATTCTTGTTTGATGCCGAAGTGCTTACCGCTGTTACAAGTCCATCCCAGTTGTTAGGAAGAGAACACAATAATATAACAGCTTTGTTCTCATCATCTTGGGGCATGCCAACCGAAATAGCTTGACTGATCAAAGTATTAAATTCATTAAGATGATTTGTCATGGCTTCGCCTTCTCTCATCTTAAGCTTGTACAACTTCTTCATGATGAAGACTTTGTTCGCAGCGGATGCCTGTGCATATGTCGAAGTCAGCTTATCCCATACCTCCTTTGCTATTGATTTTTCTGAGACATTATGCAAGACATTATCGCCTAAAGCTAGAAATATTGTGGCTTTAGCTTTTGCATCAAGCTGCTCCCAATCTTCATCTCTCATGGTGCTTGGTTTCTTTGTTTTTCCTTCAAGTGCAAGAGAAAGATCTTGTTTGATTAACAGAGACTTCATTTGTATCTTCCAAATTCTATAGTTCTTCCCAGAGAATTTCTGAACTCTTAAATCTTCCACGATTTCAATTTACCAAAATCTCAGCCAGCGATTTAACCTCGCTCTGATACCAATTGTAGAATTTATTAATTCGAAATAAAACCAGAAATACAGAATTAATGAACAGAATACAATAAAACACAAAACACACAATTTATCGTGGTTCACCACAATAGTGGCTACGTCCACACTAAGAGCAGAGGAATTATATTAATCTCAAAAATTGAATGTTTACAATAGAAAACAGAGTCTTATTAATAAGCTCAAAAATAGAGCAGGCGGCAACAGACAAAAGTCCGTTGGCCTTCCAATTCTAACAAGTTCTTCCACCTCACTTACACCCACGAGCCTCTGAAATTTTCTTCGTTTTGGAAGGAAAGCTGAGAGTTGGGTTTGTGGACACCACCAACAAGCTTTTCTCTGTAGTTTTAAAAAAAGGTAGTCTTTTTGTGGTTCCCAAGGCCCTCGTACACTTCACAAAGAACGTAGGAAAGAGCCTTGTCACAGTCATAGCGGCTCTTAACAGTCAAAATCCAGGTATCTCTGTCATTTCCTTGGCCACTTTTGCTTCCAATACGACAATTCCTAACGATGTTTTGGCCAAGTCTTTCCAGATCGACGTTGCCGAGGTGGAGACAATTAAAAAGCGTCTTGGTGGTATCTAATTTAGTATTATGAAATTCTGCCTTTCATGGATCTCATTGTTAATTGCTAATTGTTGGTTGTTGTTAGTCAATAATATCTATTAATATGTAAATCATCTATTTTATGTAAGTACTACAATTAATTGCTTGCTTTGAAGAATAAAGAAAATGAATAAGATTGACACACTATCCTGATCAAATCTTTATGCCATATATATCTATATAATGGATATTGTACTGTACTTGTAGTTTTATTAAAGGTTTCAAAATCAGTTTCAATAAGACTAAGGGTTAAATTTGATAAACTAACGGATAAATAGATGGTAAATAAGAATAACAAAAGCACACTTGTTCATAAGAAATCGTTGGTATAATCTAATAGAATGATGCTACTTCATTTAGCAGAATTGTATATAAATCAAATAGTTTCAATTATGTTCCCATCTTCGACTATCAAAGATGCCTTTGTGAAAAGAAAGGAGAATCTAAATTCATTCATAAGCATATAAATAGTTGGGATATCATGCTTACTTTTTATAGTTCTAGATTATATAGATGAAAACAACACCACCTGAGTTTAAGTTAGTGTACAAATTCTAGCTGGTCTTGAGCTAATAAGCATATTAAAGCTATGTTGAAATTTTCTGTTTATTTATTTCATTAAAAAAAATGAATTATATATTTAAAATTTGTTGGGTGGTGTTTGTTATTCTTTTATTTATAAAACATGTAGAATAGTGTTAGTAGTCAAATCATAATTTTTTTAATTATTTATTCATTTACTAAAAGATAATGGTAAAATCTAAATTACCATTCATAAATGTGTAAACTTAAAATATTTAAGACTCACATAAGAAAGATAAAGACCAGTAAATTTACTCACACTTCTAACTTCATCTATAAATTTCAATATCATAAAAGAACTAATAAAGAATAAAAGTATGACTAGGCTAAGTAAATTACAAAGGCCATGTGCTATTGGTGGTACAATCATCCCCAATCATTGTTGATGAATGAAAATAGCTAGAAAATGAGTCATTTATATATATGAAGGGACATACCTTTTAATAATTTATTTAGAAATATTCAACCTTCATGATAAGGCTTTTAAAGGAACACTTGACTAATTAAATTTTGTTAGAATAAATGACTATTTACTCTTGCTTAAGTTCCACTTAGGTAGATATTAGTTACCATCATTTCCTAAGTGCATTGGTATTTGTGTAAGAGTAGTTGTACCTAATCCACCTACTCTCATATCTAATTGGGACACATGTCATTTCATGTGTTAATTCTCTTGCCACTTGTCTATATATGCAAAGGCTTTGTACATTTATAGATATCTCAATAGTATAATTTCTTGCTGATTAATTATTTGTCTTAGGAGAATTTCTCGCACTTGTGATCTTGGATTTGAAGCATTGCTCCAATATGGTATCAGAGCCTATTGATTAGCAACTCTTTCAATTTTGAGACCCAACCCTTGTTGAGATTTTTTTTTTTTCAAAATTAAAGAATTATCTCGGTTGTACTCTGATATCTTTTGGCATCTACATTCCAAATTTCTTGTATGGTTACTATTTGGTGTGAGGTATGAAGTCTTTATTCCAGGCAAGGTGTTTCTGTGTATGAACCAGTAGTGCATTTAGGTCGCAAGCTCCTCGAGCATGCCTTAGCCGTGATTATTCATTGGCCAATTGTTTCTACGTTGCAGATCTAGATGATAACATTCTTCACCGTAGAGCTCTAGAGAAGTGAAGAGTCCATTTTTTCATTACTTTTATCAATATTTGCATAACATCTTTGGATCTTGCAGCTTTGAGACATTTATTTAGTTTTTGCAAGACACTTTCACTACAACTTTTTTGTTGAGCACCTCGACCCTTATCCACCTAGGCATGTGAATTCAACTAATTTTTTTGTAGGTTAGCTCGATTCATATTATGCAAGTTATATTTGGAAAATATGAATGATAATATTCTCCATCAGTGATCAAATTCTCACAAAGAGAAATGTAGGCTGACCCGTGAGTCTTGTTGGAATATTTATTAATTCCTCCCACTTGCATTGTTTTATGCTTTAGTTTTAGTTTTATTTTTTTGTGATTTAGATTTTTCCTTTAAAACTAATAATACAATATTTGCATGATGAAATTAGATGTGTTCATGACCTCTATATAATGAGGTAGTTATAATTGATTCATTATCAATTAATTTGTTCCTTGATCGTTTGATCAAGAAGCTCTTGTAATCAATAGAATGATTTCTTTGTTTTATAATTTTGTATTTATTTCATTTGGTATCATAGAAGGTTTGAGAAAGTTCTATGGATTCAAGAATTTTGAGAAGCAAGAGTTCATGGGAGGTTGAAGGACCAGTCAAAGCACTGAATAAATTCTTCTAAGTTTGTAGAAGGGAAGTTGCGTATGTTGAACAGATAAAGTATTTTTAACTCCAGTCAGCTATCAATGTCAAACTTTTCAAAGAGAATTTAAAATTTTGAGGATGAAAGAATATGAGTCCATTCATGAATTTATTACTACAGCTCAAGGAATTGTGAATCAATTCAAGACTCGAAGAGAAAATATAATATAACAAACCATTGTCGAAAATATTTTGAGATCTCTTCCTCCTAAATTTGATCAAGTGTTGATAGCTATTGAAGAAAGTAAGAATGTAACTACTTTCAAAGTCGAAGAGGTAGTTTGTTCTTTGCAATCTCATGAAGAGTGTATACAACATTCTACATAAAGTTTGGTGTAAGCTTTTGAGTCTTTTGTGAATATTGAAGAAAAATCTAAATCTCCTCACTCCCATACTCATAAATATCAAGGTGAATCTTCTTCTAATAGCAGAGGAAGAGGAAGAGTAAGAGGAAGTAATAGAGGAACGAGACAAAGTTCTATGGATTGAAGGAGTATCCAGTGTAGATATTTTGAAATGTATGGTCACTATGAATCCAAGTGCAGAAAGAAGAAATATGACTTGAATAAGTGAAGAATAAATTACACTGTCTTATGCCAATGCACCAAATTCTACATTCTTTGTATGTAGTTTGGAAAAAGAAAACCAAGAGGATGTCTAGTTTTTGGACAGGGGTTTCTCTAATCAAATGACAGGTAAATATGATCTTTTTTGTTCAGTTAGATGATTCAAAAAGGATTCAAGTTAAGTTTGGATATGATAAGGAGGTTGTTGTCTTGGGAAAATGTACCCTTGCAGTCAAGATTAAGAAAGGAGAAACTACCCATATTCATAATACTTTGTGCCAAAGTTAAAAAATAGTCTTTTGAGTAATGGGTGGCTTGTGGAAAGAACTAAAAAGTAGTATTTGGAGATAACTACTACAAAATATTTCATATAAATAATAATCATCATCTTGTAGCAAAGACTTAAACGACTCAAAATTGTTTTTTTCCTCGCACGTTGGTTTCTAGTAAGTTACATGCACTCAAATCAACCATAGATGATTCATGGTTATGGTATCAACGATATGGTCATTTGAATTTACAAGGGCTAACCTTATTGAATAAGAAGAATATTGTGAGAGGGCTTCCTGCAATCAAAGCAAAAGAAGAAGTTTATTCAGAGTGTGCCCTTGGCAAGCATCATCGAGAAATTTTTTCATTGAACAAAACTTGGAGAGTCAAATCTCATCTAGAGCGTGTGCATGCTAATATTTGTGGTGACATGCGAGTGGAATCATTGGGTAAGAACATTTATTTTTTTACTTTCGTTGATGATATCTCTCACCACACTTGGGTTTATTTTGCTAAGTAGAAATATGAATGCTTTGAGAATATTAAAGCATTCTTCTATGTTTTGGTTTTTTTAGTTTTAGATTTAGTTTTTTAGGATTTAGCTTTTTATTTTAAAACTAATAATGCAAGATTTGCATGATCAAATTAGATGTATTTAAGACCTCTATATAATTACATACTTGTAATTGATTAATTATCAATTAATTTGATCCTTTATTATTTGATCAAGAAGCTCTTGTAATCTCTTGAATCAATAGAATGATTTCTTTGTTTTACAATTTTGTATTTATTTCAAGTCCAAGTTTTTTTCTCACTCTGAATTACTTGTATCAGGCCTAATTGTGTGGGTATTATATTACCAGTTTTTTCAAATATGTGACCGATGGTGGCTTTGGGTGTAACTATTCCCTCACGGCTACAAAATTCTTCATTACATAGTTTGATGGTGCAGTTTCCTAGTTGGTAGTTTGTATAACTCTTTGCAGGGGGCCATTCTCTTCGCTTTGGACTAGTCACCTATCATCAATATTTGGGTAAGTGTTCCAAGATGGTGTGCAAAAAAGGGGTACAAGTGGCCACTTTTTTTTCTAAAACCAGGTAAACCTAAACTTCAAAGAGAAATTTGAGAGTCATGCACTCAAAATTAGAAGATGTGAAAATAACAAAAATTGTAGTACTATGAATGTTGTTTCTAAACTAATAAAGTTTTTTTTTTTTAAATGGATAACATTAAGAGGGTAAAATCTATTGCGCTCAAAAAATGACTCTTGATTTTTTTTGAAAAACATAACAACATATCTGGTGTGTGCATCAAGCATGATATAGTTAGATTTATTATTATGAAAAACCCTTTTGTCGAATGATAGGTAAGAGTAAGAGATAGAATTATTGTATTATTTTTTAATTTTATTTTGATTATTTATTTTTTATGATTTGTTTAAGTTGGTGCATCCTGAAAATCAAGTGTTTGTTCGTGTGCTAGACATAACTTGCATCAAAATAATTGAAATTGAAAACTTTTTTTTTTTAAAGTGTATAGAATCAAGTCTATAACAATAATATGTGATGCTTTTAAAATTTGGTCAAGTATATCAAAATTTATTAAAAAAATAGTAGACATATGTCTCTGAGAACTATAAAGACACTGGTAAAGAAAATTAAACTTTAGTATGCTAATGTTGTCCAAAAATTACAAATTTTATATGGTTAGAAAGCTCATACGATATGTGAAATTATGATGGTAATTTTATATATACCCACTTGCTGATGTTTAAACCTAATAATGAGAAATTTGATAAACCTATTTTGAAGAACAAAACATGTGAAGGGAGGGAAATGGAGGAAAGTGAAGCTCCGAAGACACAAACTTGTTCTTCAAGACTATTAACTAGCCTTATTCGTAGCTTGAAAATTTACCAAAACTAAGCCCAATTTGGTCATTTGAATTTAAGGTAACACAATTATGTTAGGGTTGTTTTGCAATTTTTTTGGGTTGGTGGTCACTTTTTTGGAAAACATCTTGCTGCACTTACCCATTTGTTGTGTCACATGGTCAAGTATTTCTAATTATTGAATATTGTCTTTAACTTATTGATAGCCTATATGTTTTGGTTGATCAATAGTTTTGGGAATATTCCAACATTGGCAAGGCACACAATATTTGTCATTTTAAATAGCTAGAGAACCCCAAATTTCATTATGAGAACAAACTCAAATGATTTATGGAAATATTTATCTAGTGTTTATGCTGGCCATGATTGACTTGTTTGGACTTCCTTTGGGAGATCTAGAATTGATTTTTGATTGGTGATGTTGCCTTAATTGGCATGTGAAAATTCAAATCCTATCACTCATATTTCCCTTGATGTGCCCATATAATTTGCAATGAATTATGTTTTAAACATGAATTTATATTTTTTTGGAATTTTATATAATAATGTGATGGTTATCTCTTGGTTATTTTCTTCAATAATTATCATAATCTGTAATAGGGTTTTCCTTTCATCTATCTTTGATTGTGTCAAATAGGAGGAAATATGAAAAATGGAGAAATGGTATCATCACCCATCTTTTATGGCTTAATTTGTTGCCATATTTTATATAAATTAGTTCATCTACCTATCATGTCTTTTCAGAGATTTGTTTAGAATTGAAAAAGAGATAATGTCCTAGGAGTCATTAATATACATGTAGATGATGATAACTAGAGTCTACTATTGGTTTTAAATGTCCTTATATTCTTTAGACTCACATTTTGGAGTTATATTGTGATCCCAATACCAAGCCATTCCTAGATTATCCTATTTCAGACTACAATGTACCTCTTCATCCTTCAGCAAAGATAACCTACAATTATGATACTATTATAGAATTTTTCACTTCGGAGCATTTTGATACTTTAGATGAGGATGAGATTATTTCTAACATTGATAATTCTTATTTAAATATTGTTGATCTACCTTCACTTCCATTGATTCCTTATTCAAAGTGATTTGAGACTTCCATCACTCTTGATAAAAATGAGAATCATTATCTTTCAAACTTGGCTAAATGACACATTTTTCGTGCTTCATTGTACGAGGTATCTATTTGTCTTCCTAGTTGGGATTGCTATTTTCTATAAATTTATTAATTATTTGTGAATTCTCATATTTTGTATTTGGAGGACACATTTGAGGCCATTTTGTTCCTGTTTGATGATAGTTATTACATTTCTACTGTCACATTATTATTTTCTTTGGATCTTATGCCATATCCATTTCTACATAGTTGTAATTTATCACCTTTTTATTTTTCTAATAGGAGTGTGGCATCATCGTCATTCATGGGAAAGGAGAAACATAAGTAGTTTCTCAGAGACATCATCATCCTACAGTTGAATTCTTCTTCATCAAAATTATTATTTAGAATCAAAAGCATTCCTAGATTTATAATTAATTTTTCTCCCTCCCAAGCAGAGAAATGTTATTTGTAGATATTGGAATATGTTTTTTCCTCAATCACTCACTATTTGTACATGATATTGTTCATTATGGGGGACTACATAGTCTCTCACCTTTCCACCTACTACGGATATCATTTAAATCATCATGATGAATGTAGATAATTTGAGGTATTGGTGTTGAGACCTTCATGCATCACTCATTCTATTACTTATTTTCATATCTCTATTTTGGAAAGGATATTGGTCCCATGATATTTTCTCCTTTTCTTTGTTTATGAGATATTTTCTTGCATTTGCATTGGACATGGGTTACTAAATTTTCCTATTTATTAGGACCTATCATCACATCATTTTCCACATTTCATTCTTCTCTCTAGGTTTCACTTATGGAGGTGTTAGTGTAAATTATTATTTATACTTTTAAAGTTCCTCTTTTTTAATTTCTTGTATGGTATTTTTACAGATGCGATGGGGATGGGTGGAGGCATAAGAATAATTGAACCCCTAAAATGTGACAAGTTTAGGAATGATGCTACTACTTGGATAATTTTGATGTAGGAAGGAGTGACCCCCTTGATTGAGAAGCTCCATGGCTCTGACCCCAATTTAAATACAAAACTTTCTAAGGGTTGGAAAGATGATAAAATTTATCTATTTTGGAAAAAGTTTGATATTGATGAGAAACTCAAGGCAGAGGTTACAAGGTTTTCAACTAAGGGAGACAATTTTTGTAGGGACAAGAAAATATTTGATGCATCTATGAAGAAATTCCCTAAAGATTAAAAGGAGAAGATTATTTTGGTTATAATCTCCAAGAGAAGCTTCAAGCTTAGCCAAATCAAGTCGGTATGGTGTGCTGTTTTATAAGTAATCATGAGATACTTTACTTTATATGGTCAATCTAGTAGGGCTTTTGGTGACCATTTTCTGTTGTTGAATCACTTTAGGCATAAAGTGAAAATTTCACTTCCTTTCAATTTTTTTCATCGATTAATTCTAGCATTAGGGATCATAGGAATAATCACAAGTAATGTATAGTTCTCCAAGAGGGATTGTTTATATCTATTTATGACATTTAAAATCTCAGCCATGTCCTTCCAAAGCTTCCCCTGACTCTATTTTTTAGGATGAGGATTCAGGGAATCATTTTTATAAAGAGGAAGAGTAGAGTACTAGGGAAGACGAGTCTAATTTGGAGTTGTAGAAGAAAAATAGGAAGTCTTATGTGTACAAGAATAGCAAGCATAAATCCCCTATTTTTTAGAACATGTCTTTCACGAACCCATCCACTCATAGTTTTCCTGATGAATCTAATCCAACCAAAGATAGGAAAGGGGGACCCCGTTCCTAATGGATCTCAATGTTGATTCCTCTTTGCTTAAACTTGATCAGGAAATCCATGATGATGTGTTGGATATAGCTCACACTATTGTTGTGGATAAATTTAGAATTCACAAGTAGATTTTCCATTCGATCAAGGACATTAATCTTAAATTTGGTAGGTGGGGGTCAGTAGCAAACAAGAAAATAATAATGAAGGGTAGTTGCGTGTGGAGAAAAGGAAGTCTATTGTTGGTTCCATGCATAAAACTGTGAATATTGTGGATGCTCTAAAAAAGTATTATGAAGGGAGATTTCAACATTTGGAAGCTAAGTTCAAAATAATTAATGATAACCTCATCTTCCTAGTTACCTTTATCCATAGTGTGGTTAAGACCTCTACTAAGAGTTTTGAAACTATTGTTAGAAAACTAGAAGGTTAACATTAGGAAGGGGTTGTGGTTGATGTTGAAGAGTTTGAAAAGATGAAGACCAACGAGGAGAAAAAAGTCTCATGTAAGAGGACTAGAAAAAAGATTAAAATAAAGGATGATAATTCCTCTCAAGATATCAAGGAACTCAGTAAATTTCCCAAATATGACTCAACTAGAGGGTGAGGTAGCAGAATCCTTTAAGAATTTAAACTAAGGTTTATTTTTTCTATTGTTCTATATTGTTTTTATGTTGTCTTTTTGTTGTTACAAAGTTGTTGGTTCTCTGGTTTTTATCTTTCTAGAAGTGTTTTGTAAATAGGGTTTTGGGTCCCTTCAAAACCTACTTGAACCTTAATCAAAAACTATAATTAAATATTAATCTAAAATTTAGTTTAACCTTAATCCCAATTGAACCTTGATCCTAATTTTACCCTTACTATCTCCATCTCAAATTTCTCCCTAATTGAACCATAACCCAAATATAATTCTAATCATTTTTAAACTTGAACCCCAATCCTAACTAAATTATAAACCTATGCCTATTTTAACCATAACTTTGAATCAAATTTATCTCTTACAACCTAAATTAAACTTTAACCCTAATATTGGTTGAACTCTAAATCTAAACTTAATATTAAAGTTAATTAAACCTCAACCTTAATTCTTACTAAACCCTAACCCTAGTCAAACACTAGTGTTATATTTTACCCTAGTTGAACTATAACTCAAATATTGTCCCATTATTAGAGATTGTAAAAGCATTTTTTATGATAAGATAGTTTTTTTTTAAGGGAAAAAAATATAGGTTTTGAAGGGGCCCTGAAAGCTTGTACAACCGAATGAAACATGATTTTTAAACCCAACATAACTGACTACAAAAGATAGATCACATAATAGAAGAAGCCCAATAAATAATCAGAAAAATTAACATCCTGTAGAATGAAGATCAAGAAACAGACAAGTTGTAACAAGAAAAGGCCAAAGACACTAATCCAAAAGGTGTTTATAGGCTCCCCTAACCTAAATTATGGGTTTTTAACAAGGCTCTCCTAACCTGCAAATGAGTTTTAAATAGGCTCCCATAAACTCCAGATGGATTTTTAATAGGCTTCGATAACCTTACAACAACAAGAGTCCTCAACAAGGTACTTTTAGAAACAACAAAATTAAACTTATCTTCCATAAGAGTAGAAGAGGCCCTTAACCAAAAACACCCCAAAAGCCAAAGAAGTCACTCCTAAATGCAAAGGGGAAAAAAGTAGAAGCTTTAAACCAAATGCAAAACCTCTCTAATCCACAAAACAATAACTAGAAGACAATTGGGTTAGATTTTTTATTTTAGTGATACCCCACCTAAAACTCCTATATCATGTGTAGCACTAGGCAAAATAATAAATTGATCCATCAACCTTAAAAACATCTTACATCTAGGAACTATAGAATTCAAATCAAGGCCAACTAAAATAGTCAAATGTATACCTCTAGTTGTTTGTGAAGTACTTCATGCTCAGTAGATGGAAGGCGGACCTCTCGTATTAAGGGTTGGATGATATTAGGAAGAACCAAATTCTAGTTTAAGAAGGCCTTTTATCCAAAGAAGAATCAAAATGTTAAAAGATAATCTAGAATATTAACTTTAAAAACCCATATTTTCATGTACATTGATGCTTCCTCTATTATGAGATCACATAGAAATAAGCTTATTGATCCTTCATCTAAGTCGAAAGATAAACCAGTAGTAATAGGTATTGAAACTCTTAACGGGCCTGCAAGGGTTAATCCTCTTCTAAGGAAGGATAGGTGTTTTTGGCAACCGCCAGAGGAAGGCTGGATCAAAATTAATTTTGATGGGGCTGCCAGAGGTAACACGAGCATTTTTGGGTGTGGATGCATCACACGGGACCATGATGGCAATTTAGTAGCTCTCACCACAAAGAGGTTACGAGATGGGACCAATAATGAGGCAGATTGTGAATCTGTAAAAGAGGCTATCTTACTGGGAGTTAAGATGGGCTTTAGGAAGTTGAATTTGGAAGGGGATCCTAAAATCATCATAAATGGGATCAAGAAAGGCAAACTGGAGTCATGGCATCTTGACAAGCACATTAAACAGATTAGGTACTTTTTGCGGGAGTTTGAAGATTTTTGGATTTCCCATGTCTATAGGGAGGCAAATGCGGTGGCCTATAAAATGGCCAACCTGGGAGCAAATAACCCCCCTGGGAATCAGAACGTTATATTTGAAGACTTCGGTCTTCTCAAATTGGATTAAATTGAAGTTGAGTTTTATTTATTAAAACCCACTTGCCTCCTTCGATGCAGTGACTTTCCTTCATTACCCTCGATCAAGTACATTTATGGGAAAGTAAAGCAATACATGTGATAAATCCGCACGCAGGAAGGAATCGGAATGCATGTTTCCAGACCCTTCATGGGAATGCCTTTATATTGGGTAAAGGCCTCACTTCTGGACATACATTGAGCAGAGCTTTCGCAGAGTTGTAGTTTCAGTCATGGAGGCAAACTTTGATTTGGAATCTCACAACCAAACGCAGGCATACAAGGGGAAAGTTATGGCCCGACGCCTGAAGCACATCTTTCTCATTGAAGATCAGGCCTTCCTGAGTGCTGTCATGGACTATTCATTGCGCTGGCCTTGCTGGTGGGGGAGTCGAAAGAAGAGGTCTGCAAAGTCATAGACACATGCATTGACTCGCAGTGGCTCCTGGGGGTTGATGAGATCATCAAAAGGGTCGAGGTGAACATGGGGCTGAATCCATGGAGAAAAATTGGAGGCGAAGATACTCCTCTGCAGCCTCTGGTTGTATGGTCATTTCCAAACCCACGAGAAGTCCACCTGCCGAAAGCTGTCAGGACCTGGCAGACTGTGATCAGTTTTCTACAAGAGAATATCTGGAATGAGGAGGTTGGAAACAAGGGTTTTATGAAGGTGACCCATAGAAAGAGTGTGCGACCACACGGCGAGCCATTGAGGCACCAATTAAGTAGGGGCATATGGGATGCAACTGGGGCATCCACAAGTGCAAGCATGTGGGTTGACGAGTCACTGCTTGGAGGGGAGGAGGCAAGTGGCACTGGAAGGCATCATTTCTCTGGGGCAGATGATCACTTCATCCCCAACTTTACCAAGGAAGATGTTGCATCCTAGTTCAAAGAGTGATGTGGTTGGGTGGCTTTTTGTATGGCGGGGTTTAATCAAAGGTTTTGTTTCTCTCTCTCCACTTTTGGGTTGGTTTAGCTTAAGGTGTTGATGCCTTTTGTTATTTTCTTACTTGCATCAACTTTATTGTAAGGGGGCAAATTGAGGGCTTTAATGTTCTCCTACTTTTCACACTATTGTAAGAACTTTATCTTATTAATACAATATCATATGATACCGATAAAAAAAAAAAAGGTATTGAAACTCTTAATTGATGGAATTATCAAATTCTTAACTAAAGATAATCCACCCTGATTGAAGGTAAAAAAATGTTAATAGTTCCAACTACAATTATATAAATACAATTTTTTTTTCCAAATACTTATGCTACTGCAATGAGTATTGTAACTACATACACCAAATAAGAATGCAGTAAACCTAAAGAGATCAATTCTATGAACCCCAAAGATCTGTTAAAGAAATTAATAATAAAACATGATTCCCATTTTCTATTAATTATTGTGTAACTCTGAACAAAGACAAAATAATGCCCAAGAGTTAGTAATAGCCAATTGCAACACAGAAGCGAGATAGAAGAATACATTGAATTATAACATGTATTATAAAACAAATTTTCACGCACTAAATAACTAAACATTCATTTCCAAGATTACTCTGTTCAAGATCATAACAGTACACAAAGACATCGTATTAAATAATCTAGAGGAAGACAAAAGCATACTCAGTCATAATAAAAATTGGTCTCTTGAGGAGAAGGATGCAATTGGTAATAAAACATGTTGTTCTATCTCTTTGGACATTACCACCTCTATTGTCAAACTTAATAACGATAATTAATGTTCCACTATATAGCAAAATAATTATGAGACATATACCCAAGAAAATAATTCAGTCAGCAATTGAAGGAACATGATAACTGACAAATCGCCAAAACTGGCGCAAATTTCGAGACGTGTAAAGTGCAGATGCATTCTCCAGCAATTGGACCCCGTTCCATAAAGCTTGGATTCCTGTAAACCGTCTCCTAATATTTCTTGACCTAAAATTTAGTCTATATTACTAACGTATAAATCTTCTATAGATATTCCGTTCTCTGCGCTGGCCATTTGCATCATCGTATGTTTTAAATGGACAAACAACTAATTCTGATAAGGTCCAGATTGTCTCAACTTTGAATGGAAGCAAAAACGAGCACAAAATTTAAAATTGACATAAAAAACTTCCCACTTGTTAGTGCACGGATATCTATATCTAGCAGCATACGAGGCCAGAATCTCAATATCGTTGTAATTCACTCTCTGCTTATTCAAAACTACAATGACATACATTTGGGTTTCTCTAATTTTGGTTTTAGTACTGCCCACAAT
The DNA here is from genome assembly GCA_018584345.1 of Thuja plicata. Taxonomy (NCBI): domain Eukaryota; kingdom Viridiplantae; phylum Streptophyta; class Pinopsida; order Cupressales; family Cupressaceae; genus Thuja; species Thuja plicata. The sequence continues at coordinate 3,457,001 of MU226354.1, forward strand.
AAGTGCAGATCCAGACTCATTGCAGGATTTCTGCGTAGCAGACACTTCTTCTTCCATAGTTTTTATGAATGGTCATCCTTGTATAGATCCCACCAAGGTTTCTACAAAGCACTTTACAACATCCGTTTTGAGCACTCGGGGAAACACATCAGCCAACCCATTCGGAGTGAGTGTGACTCCCACAACATCAGAAGTTCTCCCCGGCATAAACACATTGGGCATAATAATGGCTCGCGTAGATTTTGCAGTAGGAGCAGTTCTTCCTCCTCACACACACCCACGAGGCTCTGAAATATACTATGTTCTCGAAGGAAAATTGAGAGTTGGGTTTGTGGACACCACCAACAAGCTTTTCTCTGCAGATATCAAACAAGGTGGTGTTTTTGTGGTTCCGAAGGGTCTCGTACACTTTGCTCAGAACATAGGAAAGAGCCCGGTCACTGTCATAGTGGCTCTTAACAGTCAAAATCCAGGTAACTCTGTCATTCCCTGGGCCACTTTTTCTTCCACTCCGGCAATTCCCAGCGATATTTTGGCCAAGTCTTTCCAGATCAACGTGGCGGAGGTGGAGACAATCAGAAAGAATCTTGGTGGTAGCTGATTTAGTATTATGAAATTCTGCCTTCGATGCATCTCATTGTTGATTACTGATTGCTGGTTGTTGTTAGTCAATTCTATTATTCTGTCCATTACCTTCCACTGAAGAATAAAGATAGTGAATAAGATGGACACACTACAAAGAGGGAGGGGGTTGTGATGTAGCTGTAGTTTAGTTTTCTGAGATAAGATTGTGAGATAAGATGGTAATGGTTGAATTCAATAAAAATCAGTAGATCCATTGTTGGTAAATAAGAACATAAGAATACTTACTCATAAAAAAGCTGTTGTTGACCGAATCTAATAGAATGATACCATTCTCACTTAGTAGAATTGTATATGAACCAAATATAATCTCCACTATGTTCCCATCTTTTAGCACCACATAATAATTTTTAAAGAAATGAGAATCTAAATTAATTCAAAAGCATATAGAAGCATATAAATAGCTGCTGGAATACCATACTCATTTTCAGCGTTTAAATTATATATAAGTGAAAATAAAATCTTTTGAATTTATATTAAAATAAAAATGTAATTTAAACATGTGAATCATATTAAAGTTACCCTTACAAAACAACTCAAAGGTGGAAGGGAAGGTGACTCAGAGGGAGTGAGACCACCCAACGAAAACCTAGAAACCTAGATAGAACAAAAAACCAACAATAAAAATAACAACCGGCAACAATTGCCCCAAAATCCAAAGCACCTAAAGGGTAGGGGGCTTAACAACCTTCTCGTCTTGATTGAGATCATTCAAAAACTTAAGAAAGGAGACTTTTCTCTGTTTACCTCATACAAAGGCCAAAGCATCAGAAGCCTCTATCATCGAGCCAAACATCATCTCTTTTCTTTTTCTTTTTGCATCCTTATGCGCTAATTCCTCTTGATGGAAATGGAGAGAGCCAAACGTCTTGGTCATCATATCTTTTCTGAAATCAACAACCTCCACGTGGCTATTTTTTATGCTATCAATAGCTATAAGGGAACAAATTCGTGAGTTAGAGTTGATGGAAATTCCAACTCAGCCAGCTATGTTGGTAGCCGTTTCAACCATTTTTCGGGAGCCTAAAATTTCATCTTGATCTCCAAAATTGGCTTTTTCTATTTCTTTCTAGTTTTTTGAGTTTTATTTTTTGTAATAAATCTGAAATCATGTTCTGATTTCGTGGATTAGTTGGCAATTCGACTTGCCTTAGTTGGGAGCTTTTCTTAGGAAAAATCAGGATTCATAGGATGAGTTTTAAAAATTACCCAAAATGGAAAAAATTTGTTTTTCCTGAAAATCTGCCAAATATGGTAATTTTTGGAATTGTATTAAATAGGAGTTTTATTTCATTGTAGATCAGAGTAAGTTGGAGAAGTTAATGAGAATTTGAATTCGGTAATACTTTTGTTGTGTATTTTTGAGTATTTTCTCTTGAGGGTTTTGGGCTTCATCACCCTATTACAAAGGTTGTTAGCCACAACTCAAACCGTCTCATCATGGATCACTTCAAAGTAGTCTCTAGCCCTAGCATTCGCTTCCACCAAAGCCTTGAGCCTATTCATTTTATTTTTATCCATATGCAATTGACCCAACATCCATTTAATAGACTCATTTTGTTTCTATAGGTCACACACAACGTATAAACTTTGTCCACCACTTTTGGCAATTCAACTTCTTGGAAGGCAAAATAGGGAAGTGAAGACGGGTATCAAGGTAGGCTGAAGGAGGCTCGGACCTAAACAAAAATTCTTAGAGGGGGAATTATCAAGGGTCCACTCTGACCAGTCATCCAAGAGGAAGAAGAGCCAATAGAAACATCAAGGGTCTCAATGTACCACACATTCTTAACTTTTCTCATATTCTTCATCTTGGAAGTCTTTCAGGGTTAACCATGGTAGAGAAAATAAGGATTAATCAAACCAGACAAAGAGGCCCTTTTACACTAATTAGGATTTGATAGATTGACAATGAGAATGAAATTTCTGGAGGGAGAGAGTTTTAGACTAGAAGCATGAGAAAAGGCTAAATGTAAATAATATGTAGCCAATAAATAACACCATGATGAAGCGGAATCTCACCCTTAACCTTAGTGGCAACCGACGATTGATGAAGCGGAATCTCACCCTTAACCCTAGTGGCAAACAACGATTGAGAAAAAGAGGGGAAAATCCAAAATAAAAAATAGAGTTTCGCCGCACGAAGAAAATCATTTAACATACGAAATAACTAGAAGTGGAAGCATTTAAACCTATCATCCATCATGATTACATACTTCGGAAGGAACAACGCCACATCCTTTCATTCTTCGGGAATTATATATTCTTTATTGAACCTATTCTGCAATTGAGATAATTTCTCCTCCGCCAACAAGAATCTTTGAAGTCATCTCTAGAGTGGCCCTTATAATTTTTTGGGAGGGGCGAACCTTTAATAATCAAATTAGTAACCGTAACAATCATCCCCACTCAGATGATGAAAGAAACCCCACTGATGGAAATAATATCTTTATCTCAAACATTAGCAAAATTCTCAGATAAATTAGGGTGAAAGCCCTCATGCCCTCAATGCAGTTGACAATGTTGCCCTTAAGCTAATCCAACCAAACAATAGAGTACCATATTTGAAGATATCACAATTATCGGGTTCTATTTTAATAAAATCCTCCATATAGAGCACCGAATGAAGGAATTAACAATGATGACAGCTAGAAGATAACAAGTAAGGCTAGAAAACAAAAAGGTGTTGCGATACAATCTATAGACACATTCTTTAGGTTGTGTTTGTAATTCTTTTATTCTTCAAAATTGTAGAATATGAGTTAATAGTCAAACCATGAAAAGATTTAATTAAGTACTCATTTAATATATTGTAATTTTAATATCTATATTTTAAAAATAGAAAACATTTATCACTCAATGTTTGGCTATTTGACATTTCATCAAAATGAAGCCTAACATTGAAGTCTCACATAAGAAAGATAAAGCCTAGTAAACTTACTCATTTTTCTAATTTCATTTATAAATTCTAATATTATAAAAGAACTAATAAACAATAAAAGTGTGATTATGCTAAGTAAATTGAAAATCCCTATGCACTATTGGTGGTATAGTTACCCCTAGTCATTAAGTTAATAAATGAATTTAACTAGAAATTAGGTCATTTATATATGAAGGGCCATAAGTTTTAGTAATAAATTAAAAATATTCAACCTTCATATTAAGGATTTCAAGTAACATTCCGCTAATTAAATTCTTTCAATCATTTAGTCAATTTCCCATCCATAACTAACTTTCTATCTACGATGTTATATTTTGAAATGCATTTTTATCAAGAAAACTCGATATTCAAAAAATGAGTTTGAAATACGACACAATATTATAATGTATGAGATTCAATTTGATAAAGAGAAAACTATTCATTTTCATTAGATGATCTCAATGAGCACTATATAAAGATTAACTATTTAGTTTTAAGAAGAAGCTAATCTACTACTAATCCATTTGAAATAGCTTTTTATTTAAGTCGGCCCTAATAATTTTTTACTTTAATAATTTATAGTTTTTAACAAATAATAATAATAAAATATGGGAAACTACTCCTAATTTATAAAATATAAAATTATTAATTTATTTTTATTAGTATAGAAAATAGTCGCAAAGCTTCCCTTGATTGTCAAGGTTTCCATTAAGAATATTTCATCACCACGCTCTTCCAATGATGAAGTAAAATGTATAATATCTTGTGTGTGGTTTCTCTTCCCCATGGTTTTGTGGAATTATATTTTGTCATGGACTCATCTTGGGAAGTTATTCAAAGGATGAAAAAGGGCTCTTCTATGTTTGTCTATCCTTTGCATGTCAATTCTTTGAATGCAATTTTCTTTTTAATTTTATTTAAATCTATAGTTATGCTTGATATTTTTCCCAAATATTATATTTTGTTGGTTATGTTATGTTTCAGTTCTATTTCTTGATTCTATTCTATATCATCTCTACTTGTTGAATCTATACAATGTTTTGGGTTATTACGAAACCCTTCTTACGTAAATAAAAATATCAACATAAAATATAGATAATTCTATTATGGTAGTTCCAATATGTAGCACAAAATTTAGCATGTCCTATTATATTCTATATTACAAGATAAACTAGAGTTCATTTATTTCCTTTGAGAAAGATGCTTAGTAGACATCAAAATAAAGCCAAATTGTTATGTAGATCACGAAGTGATAACAACCCAAGTTAATAAATACATTATTTTGGATGAGATGTCCTCTTGTCTCAAAAATAATGTCCAAATATTACACTTAGAGAGATTAAGAATTTAAAGTTAATTATTCATCATCTATAAACCTGGTTGCACATATTAGACTTAAGATTCTTTTCAGTTTGATTAACTCTTAATCTCACGGTCCCAAAAATGTAACTCTGCATTCTTCCTTTCTCTCTAGTGTTAACTATTCTCCATTGCTTTTGCTTCCAGGTGAAAGTGGATGGGAACCTGGTTCAGATTGAACAAAAAGGGCATTGAAATATTTTTAAAAAAGAAATAATTTTGGAAATTTTTGGAGGCATGGTATTGTACTTCTTACATTCTATATATGAAAAGGTTTTATTCTTCCATATCCATGGAGATTTTTGGATAATGGAATAATGCTATGGTCTCAGAGCATAATGCTTTTTTAGGAGTCTCATTCATAAACAATTGCACTAGCTCGACTGGAATACCTAATGATGGCATGTTCTTGCATATGAAACCAAAAGTATAATATAAGGAGGATATGTAGAGATTCTTCAAAAATTTTGAGAACGTGCATCAACTTCAAAGTGGGTTTTATCACAATATGTTCCCTTTGATGTCAACCCATGATACACTTGTATGGCCCAAAGAGGTGGATTGGTGCAAATGCATATATGTAGTCACCATGTTATCATAGATATCAACCATGGAATAAAGACATGATGTAGTCTAGAAGTACAATATGGTGTCATTCAGCATGTTATCATAGATATCAACCATGGAATAAAGATAATGATGTATTCTAGAAGTACAATATGGCGTCATCCAGCATATTATCATAGATCTCAACCATGGATACAATAAGTATCATTTGTACCTTACCTCTTGAAGCTCATCCATATGCTATGAGTATCTTAATGTTTTGTGAAATGATTAAACCCTACCTTTTAATGATTATATGGTTGAATCAGTTGCATATAGTTAAAACAATTTTACCTTATCTTTTAAAGTTCATATCCATGCTATGTATTATTACGTATAACAAAGGGTGGCCCACCTCCCTCGAGTCATGCGAAATTTTTATATCCTTATCATCCTTGTCCTTGGCTTCTTCCGGAGCACTTTTGAGGGAATTCAATGCCTTACCTTCAATCAAGGTTGTGTCTACACTTGATGCCCCTATTGCACTTGTTTCTAGCTCCAAACCTTCATCTTGTCCTCCATTTCTCCCTTGGTTAAAATACGAATTCCTTCCTTCGTTGTTTAAACCACATTTCCCTCCCATTCTCTTCCTTAGCTTCGTATAATATAAATAGTTATGTACATGATGAAATACAATTTGGCATTAAATAAGATTATAGATCAACTTCAAAAGAGTCTTGTTGATGCCCTTTGGAAGAAGAAATAAAAGGCAATACACCTTTTAGGAAGGTCTAATTATCATAGTGTATTTAATAGGTTCAATTAAGAAGACCTTTTGAAGGTATGGATGAGATTTGTATAAGTTTTAATGTGCTTTGTCACCTTTGTAGATAGGTATAAAATATTTCATATACCTTTATGTTTTCAGTGCTTAATCATTTTCACCAACAAATGAAACTCAATTTTCCTTATTGGATGTTTACCTCATTATAAGATTTTGTGTCATTAAATTCTAGGTCTAAGAAAAGTCCACCTCACAAAGGGTTATTATATTGTTTGTTTCAATACAACTTAGCCCTCTCTCCCATTATTAATCTCAAACATAGAATTGTTAACCTCTCTCTTCTTGCTCAGCACATCAACCCTAAAATCCCTACTTCGGCAATAGCTTCTTCCTGAACTAATCCAAAACTTAAATCGAAGTTGAATGGCTCCCTAAGGGCTTCAAAATTTTCTCCAATCATTATGGTTGACCATATTCGTGAGCCCTCCAAAGATAAACTGAATGGCAAAATGGGGAGCTTTTCCAAATCCCAAGAGTGTTGTTATGAACCCCCAAACAATTCCTATGTACCAAAAACAAAGTATAGTGAGGATTCTTCTAAATATGAAATTAGTTATTCTAGTTTCCCCAAACATAAGGTACCCCAACAAACGTCTCATCTTTCCCTCTTGAAGAGGACTATATGGAGCCAGAGGAAGTGCTCATTTTTAAACATACCTAAACATAATGCATCTTAAGCATTAAGTTGCAAAAAATGAAAGAGATAAGGAAGCCTTTTACGATTCATATGGAAATTCCAAAGTATAAAATGGCACAAATTCACCAAGCTAAATGCAAAACTCAAGTTTTGGAGAAGTTGGTCTCTAAGAAAACCCAAGAGTGGCCTAACAAAGACATTGACAACAAGGTCAAGGAACAAGAAAGGGTATCATATTGCCAAACAATTTGAAATTTAGAGGGTTAATGAAAAATAAATTTAAATTATCAAACAAGAAGCCAAGAATTTACAATTGGAAGTTGAGGTCACTAAATTAGAAGAAATCAGCATGTTCTTATGAAAAACATTAGGGAGCTCACAAACTACTACAAGGATTCTATTAAAAAAAACACAACCTTGATCATTTATGATCTTCAATAAGAGCTTAGGCATTGTAAGGATAAGTAAAATAGATTCCTCAACTTAATGTAGCCTTTGGTATCAGGGACAAAAAAAAAATTGAAAAAAAAGTGGAAAGCTAAGAAAAGTCACTGGATATATTATACCTAGCATAGACTTGCTTAACTTTGAACCTTTCGTATGACTATTCATTTAATCGTACGCACTTTCAATTAGTTCTGTTAAGTTTTAGAATAGCTGCAAATATAATAGCACTCTATTTTGTATGTGTTTTCCAAATTTAACAATCTCTCTTTCATTTATATTAGGAATGAGGCTAGGAGAGACATGTCCCTTGATTCATGGGACATGTCTATTCATTATTATTTATAAGAAAGGACATACCTCTTCCTATTAATCATAATTTACTCAATCTTATAATGTTTCATCTATCAATTATTAATTAAAAATAATATAATAATTTAATATTGAATATTAAATTTCATATGATTAATAATAATATAACATATATAATATATTAATATTAATCAACATGTATTATATATATTCTAATGATCATACGACTGAAACTACAAACATTAACAAGGTCTCACTACGTTTTGTCAACGAAATGATTCAGTCAGGATCAGTCACCCGCACTCAGTTGTTGAAGCAGCAAACACAAGATAATTGATGTATTCCCAAAAAGTGGCGAAAACTTCAAACCGTGTAAACTGCAGATTCATTCCATATAGATTGGACCGTGTTCCATAAACTTTCGAGTCATCTTCACCGTCCAATTAAATATCTTGACCCAAAATCTAGAAAAGACTACCAACGTACAAAGCTTCGATGGAAAATTCGTTCCTTGGGCTGGCAATTTTGTTATGTTTTAAATGGCCAAAGAAGTATTCTTGATAGGTTCTAGATAGTCTCAACTTTGAATGAGAGGAAAAATGAGAACGAATTTTCAAGATCAAGTTAAGAAATTCCCCATTTGTTTTTGCATGATATCTATATATAGCAGCGTACGAGGCCAGAAGCTCAATATCGTTGTATTTCACAATCTTCTTCTTCAAAATTACAATGGCATACATTTGGGTTTCTCCAATTTTGGTGTTACTAATGCCCACAATAAGTGCAGATCCAGATGCATTGCAGGATTTCTGCGTAGCAGACACTTCCTCTTCCACAGTTTTCATGAATGGTCTACCTTGTATAAACCCCAGCAAGGCTTTTTGAAATCACTTTACTACATCCATTTTGGGCACCCGGGGAAACACATCAGCCAATCCATTCGGAGTGAGTGTGATTGCCACAACAACAGAAGTTCTCCCCGGCATAAAAACGCTGGGCATAATAATGGCTCACATAGATTTTGCCGTGGGAGCAGTTCTCCCTCCTCACTTACACCCACAAGCCTCTGAAATAATCTTTGTTTTAGAAGGAAAACTGAGAGTTCGGTTCGTGGACACCACCAACAAGCTTTTCTCTATAGTCATAAAAAAGGGAGTGTTTTTGTGTTTCCCAAGGCCCTCGTTCACTTTGTTCAGAACGTGGGAAACAGCCCTGCCTCTGTGATAGCGGCTCTTAACAGTCAAGCTCCTGGTAACGTTGTCATTCCCTTGGCCACTTTTGCTTCCAATCCGGCAATTCCCAGCAATGTTTTGGCCAAGTCATTCCAGATCAACGTTCCAGTGATGGAGACCATTAGAAAGAATCTTAGTGGTAGCTGAGTAATTATTGGAGTCAGTATTACGAAATTCTGCCTTTCATGGGTTTCGTTCAATACATTGTTGATTTGCCAATAAATAAGATTGACACACCGTGTTGATGAAATCTTGATATCTTAAGATATCATTAAGGTGTAAAATATATATTTGTTTATATAAGTAGCGGTAATATATAGATAGTGTAATGGATATTGTTATGTAGCTGGAGCTTATTAAAGGTTTCAAAATAAGTTTTTACTCTTTTTAAGTTTCTTTTCATGTTGATGATAGATTATGGAGTGCGATCTGAACGCAATAAAAATAGAATTTAAAAGAATGATACCACTCTCACTCTACATAATTGAATATGAACAAAATATTATTGCCACTATGTTCCCATTATTTAGAAACACATAAGACATTTGAAAGAAAGGAGAATCTAACTTCATTCATAAGAATATAAATAGTTCTGATACCATACTATATATATATGTGTGTGTGTGTGTGTGTGTGTGTGTGTGTGTGTGTGTGTGTGTAAATTCTAGCTTGCTTTGAGTTAAGTATATATATATATATATATATATGTGTGTGTGTGTGTGTGTGTGTGTGTGTGTGTGTGTGTGTGTAAATTCTAGCTTGCTTTGAGTTAAGTATATTAAAATCATGTTGAGATTTTCTCTATTTATTTAATTCAAAAAAAATGTATTTAAAATTTGTTGGGTTGTGCTTATTAATCTTTTATCTATTAAAAATTAGAATACTTGTTAGTAGTCAAATCATGAAATACTTTAATTATCTACTCGTTAAATAAAAGATATTTGCAATACCTATGTTTTAAAAATAAGAAAAAAATATCACTTATTAGTTGATAGGCTTCCTTTGAGGAGAAACAAGTGACTAGAAATTTGATTCATGGTGAGATGCAGTGTTGGAAAAAAGTTTGCCGCAACAAAATCCGTTGCTTCTTCACACTACTATTTTCGTTTCCCAAGTATTGTCGTAAACTGTTTGCTTTCATGTCTCACATTGCTAGAAACAGGTAATCATTAAACAAGTTTCAGATAGTTGTTTTCTATTATGGTGGGTATCTTACAACTGCAGATTTTTCCATCACCTCAAGCTGAAAACATATCTTCAATTGCATTTAATATCCATCAAATCAGAGTGCATTCAAATTAAATAAAATCTGGTCTCTTTGAATCCATTCATATCAAATAAAATCTAATCACTTGTTATCACTATTTGGTATGTGCAATGTGAAATGGACTCCAAATAAATTAACTCGGTTGTAGTTGGCTATGAAAAAGGAAATTTGTGGCCAGAACGTCTATCTATATCAAAGACAAAGTCCTGAAAGTCTTTGAACAAAAAATATTTGATTTGTGATAGCATTAGATTGGCTCTAAACAATGGCCTTGTCTAGAAGTCGACGACTTTCAATTCTTATAGCCACATTAGAAATTGTCAAAATAAAGATTAGTAGTGCCAAAAAGTGATAACAAGCTAGAAGATGTTTAAAAATGAACATGTAATGTTTTTACTTTGGTAATCTTTTACTGATTTTTCCTTTATTATGTTTGAGAAATTATTCACAAAAAAGTACTTTGGATTTCAAAAGTCAAAGCATAAATAGATAGAAGTAACAGATGTAGGGACAATGTTTTTGGTTCCTTTGGTAGGTTTCCATAATGTTTATCCTACAACCTCTGCCAATTTTTCCTTCATCACAACACAATTTGTGCAGACACTTGCCAGAATTTTAGAGTATTTTTTTGGATTCTGTACGAATAGTATTATTTTTTATTTCATTCTAAACATTTTTTTTTTAATCTTTTAGATGATGGATTTGTGTTTTTGAAGTAGCCTTGGATGATTTTGTAGGGAAATGACATACTGAAAAGGTTCATCTTTATATAAAAGAAATTATATAAATTAATGCAATTATATATATATCCCTCTACCTACTAATTAAAGGAGTCTGTTTTGTGTGGCCTTGTCATGTTATATTCCTAGTTTAATAGCTAGATTCCCTCAATTTGAATATAGGTCTTTTATATGCACTTTTATTGACTATATATATAAGAGAGTTTGGAAATTATTTCTTCTTTTCCCATGGTACTATCTTTAAAATGGATTTTTTTTTAATTACATTAGATTAGAGTAATGAAATCATTAGATTAGTGGCTGGGAAAGAGGGTTTCTTATTCTCACATCCAAGTGTTTGGTTTGCAAGCCTTTGTTCATGTTCCTAAGGAGAAAAGGAGAAAACTTGATTCAAAATTGCAGCGATGTATCTTCATGGGTTATGGTGAAGATCACTTTGGTTTTCGCTTGTGGGATCTAGTTGAAAGGAAAATAGTGAGGAGTCGAGATGTGGTTTTTAATAAGACAATGTTTCCATCTTTGTTAGAGGAAACACATGTAAAATATTATATTCCATGGGGATTTCTTAGAATATGTACTACATAAATAGAGAATGATACATTACAACTATAAAAATCTACACTACCTATACTACATGTTAGAATAATAAGCAGAAAAATACAATTATTAACACACAGAAGAGAACACAATAACATAGAAATTTAACGTGGTTCACCCAATCCCTGGGCTGCATCCACCAACAGTGAGTCCAATGTCTTTATTATTATCCAGTGATTACAATCTAAAACCTGCAACTCAATACCGTCATAGGAAGCTACAAAATCCCTCATACCATGAATCTCAAACCCTAAACCCTTTTCACAAGTATTTTGACTTAACCTAATTAGGGAAAAAATACTCTGACCAATAGAAAAATGATGGCCGACCCTTGACCCCATCTGGGGCTCTGCCCCTTGACCCCACCTGGGGCGCTGCCCCATGACCCTGCAAGGGGCTCTGCCCCTTGATTCTGAGCTTGGGGGTACTGCCCCCAATCCCCTATAGATAAGTCTAGGGGGAAACCACGTCGAAAGAACCTGAGTCTAATTAGGCTCCACATACATAACACTACGTTCTCAAAGGAAAATTGAGATTTGCGTTTGGGGACACAACCAACAAGATTTTCTTTGCAGATATCAAACAAGGTGGTGGTTTTTTGGCTCCCAAGGGCCTCATGCACTTTTCTCAAGACATAGGAAACAACCATGTCATTGTCACAGTAGCTCTTAACAATATTATAAAATTCTGCTTTTAATGCATCTCATTGTTGATTGTTGATTGTTGGTCATTGTTGGCCAATTCTATTAATTTGTCCATTACCTTCCATTCAAGAATAATGATAGTAGATAATATAAACACACTAGAGAGAGAGAGAGGGGGGGGAGGGTGTTGTGATGTAGTTATAGTTTAGTTTTGTGTAATAAGATGGGAAGGGTTGAATTCAATAAAAAGTAGTAGATCAATTGTTGGTAAATAATAACATAGGAATACTTACTCATAAAAAAATGTTGTTGATACAATCTAATAGAATGATATCGTTCAAACTTAGTAGAATTGTATATAAACCAAATATAACCTCCACTATTTCTCCATCTTCTAGAACCACATAATACTTTTTAAAGAAATGAGAATTTAAAAATTCATTCAAAAGTATATAAATGCATATAAATAGTTGTTGGGATACCATATTGAATTTTCACAGTTGTAAATTATATATATCTGAAAAAAAATCTTTTCAATTCATAATAAATTTAAAATGTAGTTTAAACATATGATTACATTTTTTGAGTTTGTGTATAAGAGAATGCTATTGTAGGCATAAATTCTAGTTGGTCTTGAGCTAAGCATATTAAAGTTACATTGAGATTCTTTCTTTATTTGTTTAACTCCAAAAAAGTAGAATTTCACATTTAATATTTTTTAGGTTGTGTTCTTATTAGATAAAGTGGGAGAGAGCATGAACCCTTAAAAAACAACCCAAAGGTGGGAGTGAAGGTTACTAGGAGAGAGTCTTTGTATTTTCAGCGGATTTCCTTGGATTTGGCTTATCTTCAGTTGTGCATCTCATGGCATGTTCTTCACATTTTGTTTGATCATTGGTTAGGTTTTCACCTTGATCTATTTCTTCTGGATGGATATTTCCTATAATTTGTCTTTTACCTATTTGTTATTCACTTTTCATGGCTTGGTGGAGTATTCTGATCTTGTGAACCTTTTTCTTGGATTGGACACCTTATTAGCATATCATTCTATGTTAGAGGGGTTATGGATGATGAATATTAATGAGCATACATCAAGTTTCATCTATTTCAGGGAGATCTTTATGATTTTGGTCCTGACCTATATTTGGTATTATGTTTTTCTACCTTGGAGAATGTGATCGACCTTCGATGCCTTGTTTACGTTGTGAACTTCTATATATTGATGTAATTGATCTCTAGCTTGGTAGTTGGGATATAGATAGCCTCTTGAAGGCTAGCATCATATATATTCCCAAAATATAATCTATAATCAAGCATGTATGCTTGGAATGTAAGCTTGCCTATTGCTGACCAATTTGATGTAATTTCATGAATCTAGATTAATGTGAATCTTTGATATGAAATTCTCTCTATCTCTTATTGTTGTTTTAATTGTTGTTTCTACTGAGTGACTCTTGTTTCATGGTTGGACTGATCTCTTTGAGGTTTCTTTGTCCATGACTATACTGAGTGGTATTAGAACAAGCTTTTGATTCTGCCATTGAAGATCGTGGTCCTTGAGATTGACGAAGTCCTGAATTTTATTTGTTGTGGGATGGTAGAGTGAGGATCTGAGCCACAATTATAGAGGATTCTCTCATGATGTCTCTAAGAGGAAACACTAGAGGTGGAAGGAGAGATGAAGATCTAGTTGTATTGGATATGTTGAGACAAATTGCTGCTAGATTAGAAGTTGTTGAAATGACCCAACGAAGAGGTATACATATTGAAGATGTAAGTGATGTAGAGGAAGAAATGAATGAATACGTATTTGAAGAGGGTGAAGCATAACTTGGACCTAAACTTGAACAAGGAGATGATAGATTTATAAATTCCCTAACTAGAGTTAATGCAGGATCACATTTCAACCCACCTGATTATAATGGAAATTTGGATTCATATGAACTTCTTGATTGGATCAGAGAGACAGAGAAATACTTTGATTATGAAGGTATTCATGAAGATAAAAAGCTAAAGTATGCTTGCAAAAATTTAAGAGGACATGCATCATTATGGTGGGAACATTTGTAGACCGATAGAAAAAGAAGAGGGAAGGAAAAAAACAAGTCATGGAATAGCATGGTGAACAAATTAAAGGCCGAATTATTACACGGTGATTACCAAGTAAGTTTGTCTAGGAAGTTGAAGAATCTAAAGAAAAGGGATCTTAGTGTGAAGGTTCAAACTGTACACTTTGCTTGAAACATAAGAAAGAGCCCTATCACTGTCATAGTGGTTCTTAACAATCAAAATCCAGGTAACTCTGTCATTCCCTGGGCCACTTTTTCTTCCACTCCGGCAATTCCCAGCAATATTTTGGCCAAGTCTTTCCAGATCAACATGGCAGAGGTGGAGACAATCAAAAAGAATCTTGGTGGTAGCTGAATTAGTATTATGAAATTCTTCCTTTGATGCATCTCATTGTTGATTACTGATTGCTGGTTGTTGTTGGTCAATTCTATTATTCTGTCATTTACCTTCTACTGAAGAATAAAGATAGTGAATAAGATGGACACACTAGAAAGAGGGAGGGGGTTGTGATGTAGTTGTAGTTTAGTTTTCCGAGATAAGATGGTAATGGTTGAATTCAATAAAAATCAGTAGATCCATTGTTGGTAAATAAGAACATAAGAATACTTATTCATAAAAAAGTTGTTGTTGAGTGAATCTAATAGAATGATACCATTATCACTTAGTAGAATTGTATACGAACCAAATATAATCTCCACTATGTTCCCATCTTTTAGCACCACATAATATTTTTTAAAGAAATGAGAATCTAAATTAATTCAAAAGAATATAGAAGCATATAAATAGTTGCTTGAATACCATACTCAATTTTCAGGGTTTAAATTATATATAAGTGAAAAAAAAATCTTTTTAATTTATATTAAAATAAAAATGTAATTTAAACACGTGAATCATATTAAAGTTACGTTGAGATTCTCTCTTTATTTATTGAACTCAAAAAAAGTAGAATTTCACATTTAAGATTTTATAGGTTGTGTTCTGATTAGAAAAAGTGGGAGAGGACATGAACCCTTACAAAACAACTCAAAGGAGGAAGGGAAGGTGACTCAGAGAGAATGAGACCACCCAAAAAAAACCTAGAAACCTAGATAGAACAAAAATCCAACAATAAAAATAACAACCGACAACAATCACCCCAAAAACCAAAGCACCTAAAGGGTAGGGGACTTAACAACCTTCTGGTCTTGATTGAGATCATTCAAAAAATAAAGAAAGCATACTTTTCTATGTAAATTCCTTATTCAAAGGCAAAAGTATCATAAGCCTCTGTCATCAAGCCAAACATCATCTCTTTTCATTTTCTTTTGGCATCCTTATGCGCTAATTCCTCTTGATGGAAATGGAGAGAGCCAAACGTCTTGGTCATCATCTCTTTTCGAAAATCAACAACCTCCTTCAAATTTCTTATAAGATGCACATGGATATTTTTTATGCTATCAATAGCATATAATATTTCCCTTTTCTCCTCCTCAAAAAGCACTACTTCATAGAGCTTCTGAATTTGCTTCTAAATATTCTCCCAATTATTGACCCTATTACAAAGGTTGTTAGCCACAACTCAAACCATCTCATCATGCATCACTTCAGAGTAGTCTCTATCCCTAGCATTCGATTCCACCAAATCCTTGAGCCTATTGATTTTCTCTTTATCCATATGCAATTGACCCAACATCTATTTAATAGACTCATTTTTCTTCTATAGGTCACACACAATGTATAAACTTTGTCCACCACTTTTGGAAATTCAACTTCTTGCAAGGCTAAATAGGGAAGTGAAGAGGGGTATCAACGTAGGCTGAAGGAGGCTCAGACCCAAAAAAAAATTCTTAGAGGGTGAATTATCAAGGGTCCACTCTGACCCAGTCATCGAAGTGGAAGAAGAGCCAATAGAAACATCAAGGGCCTCATTGTACCACACATTCTCAACTTGTCTCATATTATTCATCTTGGAATTCTTTTTAGGGTTAACCATGGTAGCTAAAATAAGGATTAATCAAACCAGACAAAGAGGGCCCTTTGCACTAATTAGGATTTTATAGATTAACAATGAGAATGAAATTCATGGAGGGAGAGAGCTTTAGACTAGAAACATGAGAAAAGGCTAAATGGAAATAATATGTAGCCAATAAACAACACCATGATGAATTATAATCTCACCCTTAACCTTAGTGGAAACCAACGATTGATGAAGCAAAATCTCACCCTTAACCCTAGTGGCAAACAATGATTGAGAAAAAGAGGGGAAATCCAAAACAAAAAAATAGAGTTTTTCCGCATGAAGAAAATCATTTAACATATGAAATAACTAGAATTGGAAGCATTTAAACCTATCATCCATCATGATTACATACTTCATAGGGAACAATGCCACTCCTTTCATTCTTAGGGAATTATATATTCTTTATTGATCCTATTCTGCGATTGAGATAATTTCTCCTCCGCACACAAGAATCTTTTGAAGTAATCTCTGTAGTGGCCCTTAGAACTTTTCGGGAGGGGCAGACCTTCAATAATCAAATTAGTAACCGTAACAATCATCCCCACTTAGATGATGAAAGAAACCCCACTAATGGAAATAATATCTTTATCTCAAACATTAGCAAAATTCTCTGATAAATTAGGGTGAAAGCCCACATGCACTCAATCCAATTAACAATTTTGTCCTTAAGCTGAACCAACCAAACAATAGAGTACCATATTTGAAGATATCACAATTATCGGGTTCTATTTTAACAAAATCCACCATAGAGAGCACTGAATGAAGGAATTAACAATGATGACAGCTAGAAGATAACAAGTAAGGCTAGAAAACAAAAAGGTGTTGTGATACAATCTATAGAGAGATTCTTTACGTTGTGTTTGTAATTCTTTTATTCTTCAAAATTGTAGAATATGAGTTAATATTCAAACTATCAAAAGTTTTAATTATGTACTCATTTAATATATTGTAATTTTAATATCTATATTGTAAAAATAGAAAACATTTATCACTGAATGTTTGGCTATTTGACATTTCATCAAAATGAAGTCCAACATTGAAGTCTCACATAAGAAAGATAAATCCTAGTAAACTTACTCATTTTTCTAACTTCATTTATAAATTCTAATATTATAAAAGAACTAATAAACAATAAAAATGTGACTATGCTGAGTAAATTTAAAAACCCTATGCACTATTGGTGGTATAGTTAGCCCTAATCATTATGTTAATAAATGAATGTAACAAGAAAATAGGTCATTTATATATGCAGGGCCATAAGTTTTAGTAATTTATTTAAAAATATTCAACCTTGATCTTAAGGCTTTCAAGTAAAATTCCGCTAATTAAATTCTTTCAATCATTTAATCAATTTCCCATCTACAACTAACTTTCTATCTACGATGTTATATTCTGAAATGCATTTTTATCAAGAAAATTCAATATTCAAAAAATGAGTTTGAAATACAACACAATATTATAATATATGAGATTCAATTTGATAAAGAGAAAACTATTCATTTTCATTAGATGATCTCAATGAGCACTATATAAAGGTTAACTAGTTAGTTTTAAGAAGAAGCTAATCTACTACTAATCCATTTGAAATAACTTTTTATTTAAGTCGACCCTATTAATTTTTTACTTTAATAATTTATAGTTTTTAACAAATAATAATAATAAAATATAGGAAACTACTCCTAATTGATAAAATATAAAAATTATTAATTTATTTTTATTAGTATAGAAAACAATCACAAAGCTTCCCTTGACTGTCAATGTTTCCATTAAGAATATTTCATCACCACGTTCTTCCAATGATGAAGTAAAATGTATAATATCTTGTGTGCGGTTTCTCTTCCCCGTGGTTTTATAGAATTATATTTTGTCATGGAATCATCTTGGGAAGTTATATTTTGAAATGCATTTTTATCAAGAAAACTCAATATTCAAAAAATGAGTTTGAAATACAACACAATATTATAATATATGAGATTCAATTTGATAAAGAGAAAACTATTCATTTTCATTAGATGATCTCAATGAACACTATATAAAGGTTAACTAGTTAGTTTTAAGAAGAAGCTAATCTACTACTAATCCATTTGAAATAGCTTTTAATTTAAATCGAACCTAATAATTTTTTACTTTAATAATTTATAGTTTTTAACAAATAATAATAATAAAATATGGGAAACTACTCCTAATTTATAAAATATAAAATTATTAATTTATGTTAATTAGTATAGAAAACAATCGCAAAGCTTCCCTTGACTGTTAAGGTTTCCATTAAGAATATTTCATCACCACGTTCTTCCAATGATGAAGTAAAGTGTATAATATCTTGTTTGCGGTTTCTCTTCCTCGTGGTTTTATGGAATTAAATTTTCTCATGGAATCATCTTGGGAAGTTATTCAGAGGATGTAAAAGGGCCCTTCTATGTTTGTCTATCCTTTTCATGTCAATTCATTGAATGCAAATTTTTTTTTAATTTTATTTAAATCTATAGTTATATGCCTGATATTTTTCCCAAATATTATGTTTTGTTGGTTATGTTATGTTTCAGTTCTATTTCTTGATTCTATTCTATATCATCTCTACTTGTTGAATCTATACAATGTTTTGGGTTGTTGCAAAACCCTTCTTACCTAAATAAAAATATCAACATAAAATATACATGATTCTATTATGGTAGTTCCAATATGTAGCACAAAATTTAGCATGTCCTATTATATTATATATTACAAGATAAATACATTATTTCAGATGAGATGTCCTCTTGTCTCAAAAATAATGTCCAAATATTACACTTAGAGAGATATAGAATTTAAAATTAATTAGTCATCATCTATAAACCTGGTTCCACATATTAGACTCAAGATTCTTTTCATTTTGATTAATTCTTCATCTCATGGTCCCAAACATGTAACTCTGTACCTTCCTTTCTCTCTAGTCTTATCTATTCTCCATTGCATTTGTTTCCAGGTGAAAGTAGGTGGGAACCTGGTTCAGATTGAACCAAAAGGGCATAGAAATATTTTTTAAAAAGAAATAGTTTTGGATATTTTTGGAGGCATGGTATTGTACTTCTTACATTCTATATATGAAAAGGTTTTATTCTTCCCTATCCATGGAGATTTTGGATAATGGAAGAATGCTATGGTCTCAGTGCATAATGTTTTTTTAAGAGTCCCATTCAGAAACTATTGCACTGGCTCGACTGGAATACCTAATGATGGCATGTGCTTGCATATGAAACCCAAAGTAAAATATAAGGAGGATATGTAGAGATTCTTCAAAAAATTTGATAACGTGCATCAACTTCAAAGTGGGTTTTATCACAATATGTTCCCTTTGATTGCAACACATGATACACTTGTATGGCCCAAAGAGGTGGATTGGTGCAAATTCATATATGTAGTCACCATCTTATCATAGATATAAACCATGGAATAAAGACAACAATGTAGTCTAGAAGTACAATATGGTGTCATTCAACATGTTATCATAGATATCAACCATGGAATAAAGACAATCATATTTTCTAGAAGTACAAAATGGTATCATCCAGAATGTTATCATAGATATCAGGCATGGATACAATAAGTATCATTTGTACCTCACCTTTTGAAGCAAATCCATATGCTAGGAGTATCTTGTTTTGTGAAATGATTAAACCTTACCTTTTAATGATTATATGGTTGAGTTAGTTCCACATAGTTAAAACAATTTTACCTTATCTTTTGAAGTTCATATCCATGCTATGTATTATTGCGTATTACAAAGGGTGGCCCACCTCCCCCGAGTCATGCGAAATTTTTATATCCTTATCATCCTTGTCCTTGGCTTCTTCCGGAGCACTTTTGAGGGAATTTGATGGCTTACCTTCACTCAAGGTTGTTTCTACCCTTGATGCCCCTATTGCACTTGTTTCCAGCTCCAAACCTTCATCTTGTCCTCCATTTCTCCCCTGGTTCAAACAGAAATTCCTTCCTTCGCTTTATAAACCACATTTCCCTCCCATTCTCTTCCTTAGCTCCGTATAATATAAATAGTTATGTACATGATGAAATACAATTTGGCATTAAATAAGATTATAGATTAACTTTGAAAGAGCCTTGTTGATGCCCTTTGGAAGAAGAAATAAAAGGAAACACACCTTTTAGGAAGGTCTAATTATCATAGTGTATTCAATAGGTTCAATTAAGAAGACCTTTCGAAGGTATGGATGAGATTTTTATAAGTTTTAATGTGCTTTGTCATCTTTGTAGATAGGTATAAAATATTTCATACCTTTATGTTTCCAGTGCTTAATCATTTTCACCACCAAATGAAACTCAATTTTCCTTATTGGATGTTTACCTCATTATAAGATTTAGTGTCATTAAATTCTAGGTCTAAGAAAAGTCCACCTCACAAAGAGTTATTATATTGTTTGTTTCAATACAACTTAGCCCTCTCTCCCATTATTAATCTCAAACATAGAATTGTTAACCTCTCTCTTCTCGCTCAGCACATCAACCCTAAAATCCCTACTTTGGCCATAGCTTCTTCTTGAACTAAGACAAAACTTAAATCGAAGTTGAATGGCTCCCTAAGGGCTTCAAAATTTTCTCCAATAATTATGGTTGACCATATTCTTGAGCCCTCCAAGGATAAACTAAATGGGAAAATGGGGAGCTTTTCCAAACCCTAATAGTGTTGTAATGAACTCCTAAACAGTTCCTATGTACCAGAAACAAAGTATAGTGAGGATTCTTCTAGATATTAAATTAGTTATTCTAGTTTCCCCAAACATAAGGTACCCCAACCGATGTCTCATCTTTCCCTCTTGAAGAGGACTATATGGAGTGATAGGAAGTGCTCATTTTCAAACTTACCTAGACATAATGCATCTTAAGCATTAAGTTGCAAAAAATGAAAGAGATAAGGAAGCCTTTTACTATTCATATGGAAATTCCAAAGTAGAAAATGGCACAAATTCACCAAGCTAAATGCAAAACTCAATTTTTGGAGAAGTTGGTCTCTAAGAAAACCCAAGAGTGGCCTAACAAAGACATTGACAACAAGGTCAATGAACAGAAAAGGGTATCATTTTGCCAAACCATTGGAAATTTAGAGGGTTAATGAAAAAGAAATTTAAATTATCAAGGAGGAAGCCAAGAATTTGTAATTGGAAGTTGAGGTCACTAAATTAGAAGAAATCAGCATGTTCTTAGGAAAAACATTAGGGAGATCACAAACTACTTCAAGGATTCTATAAAAAAAACACAACCTTGATCATTTATGATCTTCAATAAGAGCCTAGGCTTTGTAAGGATAAGTAAAATAGATTCCTCTGCTTAATGTAGCCTTTGGTATTAGGGACAAAGAAAATTGAATAAAAAAGTGGAAAGCTAAGAAAAGTCGCTGGATATATTATACCTATCATAGACTTGCTTAGCTTTGAACCTTTCACATGCCTATTAATTTAATCGTACGCACTTTCAGTTAGTTCTCACTATGTTTTGTCAACAAAATGATTTGATTGGTTAGATGACTCTCCGTTGTCAGTGTAACCTATTCCTTTGTAGTTGTTAACTCTTCTTTGACCATCAAGGAAATCATCCATTCTTTTGTTTCTATCTTCAGCTTTCTTGGTCAATTCATTGTGCTGATTCTGAATTCTGACTTCATGGTTTAGTTTCTCATTTTCTTCCCTTAGCTCTCTGATGATCTGTATTCTTTCAATGAGTTTAGTATTTAATCTGTTTGCTTCTTGACTCATAAGAATAATCTAGTTGGTAATCTCATGGTGATGCTCAGTAAATCTTTAAATCCCTAATTCTTTTTCTTGTATCTTTTCTATTATTTTCCTCCTATCATCAATAGCCAATGTTCTCTTTGATTCATCTTTTCTTGAATCATTCATGACATCAATCATTTTTACCATTTGAGTTTCTTGACCGATTTGCAACATTTTGGTTTGCTTCGTCAGTTGTAGATTGACTTCTTGTAGACTTGTGATCTCTTCTACTAATGTGTCTGAAGCTTTGCTCGTTGATGATTCAACATTGTTGAAGTAATCTGGTATCTCCTCTTCTTGATAATCTTTTTCATTAAGCCTGGTTGCCATGATCTTTCTTTCATCAAGCAAATTTCTCATGCTTACTCTCGCTTCTTTATAATGCTCATAGTAAATCTGAATTTGCAATTGCTCATTCTCAATAGTCTTGTCCAGTCTGTACTTTTCCATCGTGTGGATCTTTTCTCTTAACTCTTTAATCTTTTCAAGAAAGAGACTTAGCTTTGATACCAATTGTTTCAATCATTGGAATGATGTACTGAGAGGGGAGGGGTGAATCAGTACCTCTAAAACTTTTTCTATGATTGGCCCATTAACCTTTGTGTCATCAGATTTGTATATACATATCTATCTGTTCATTTTTTATTATGTATGTGTGATCATAATATAAGTTCTTTATATGTATAAACATTCAAGAAAAATTCATGAAAACAAATAACACATAACACATGATATGATATCGCAGAAAACTCCTGTTAGGAAGTAAAAACTGTGGTGGGGATGTCTACCGAAAAAACTTCACTATCTGCAGATAAGAAGGGAGCTGGTAGAAGCTTATAAATGATCACTTCTGATGATCTACCCTGTTAAGATTATTAGAGTGGAGACCTATAAGGATCTACTTCGTTTGAAGCTTTAGCAACACCGTTAGGTGTGCACTCTATTAAGAGATTTATCAAAGAACTGTTAAGTCCACCTTCTACAAAAGGATTTCTATTATGATGCACTTGTTAGAATGCAACTACAATATAAATTTTGATCTGATAGTGAATGAAATCTCTAATTACTGATAACAGATCCTGTACAGCTTACAATGTATGTATGTAATCACCTTGAGTGATTGAGTAATACCTTGTCTCTGTTCGTTGGTAGCCTTCTTGTGTTCTTGATAACTGCTATGATCTATTTCTGAACTTTGCATGAATTCTCTTCTTCTACTTAGATTCTCTCCATAGCTACTATCATTCTTCAAATGGTTACAAGTCTCTTTTATTACAAATGATGGAACATCTATTTATACTATATTCTAGCTCTATTCTTGATTCACGCTTTTCAAATTAACTCTAGATCCAAGGTTTACAACTTAACCTTGATCTTTAGTTAGATATGTTTTAGATCCATTAGGATGCTTTAAAACATTTACAATAAGCTTGCTTGACCCTCAAGTTAACTTTTAAAACAAATAAAAACTCTATAAATAGAATTACATTGCTTTATCTGACGTGTAAAATCAGATCCACTTTTTGCGAGTTCTTTAGCTGTCTGTCAGTTCTGATGGTCGGGCTTCTCTGTTAGTATGTTGGTTTTCTTCTCCGTCAGTGTTCCTTACTTGAATTGTTCATCGGGTATGCTTGTTGTCCGCCGGTTATGCTTACTGTCCGCCGGTTATGCTTATAATGATGACCTTCATCATGTTTTTCCATTTAAGTATACTAATGGAAAAACTTAATGTCATCAGGCTAAAGGAGGCTTGGACCCAAACAAAAATTCTTAGAGGGTGAATTATCAAGGGTCCACTCTGACCCAGTCATCCAAGAGGAAGAATACCCAATAGAAACATCAAGGGCCTCATTGTACCACACATTCTTAACTTTTCTCATATTCTTCATCTTGGAAGTCTTTTCAGGGTTAACCATGGTAGCGAAAATAAGGATTAATCAAACCAAACAAAGAGTCCCCTTTGCACTAATTAGGATTTTATAGAGTGACAATGAGAATGAAATTCATGGAGGGGGAGAGTTTTAGACTAGAAACATGAGAAAAGGCTAAATGGAAATAATATGTAGCCAATAAACAACACCATGATGAATCGGAATCTCACCCTTAACCTTAGTGGAAACCAACAATTGATGAAGTAGAATCTCACCCTTAACCCTAGTGGCAAACAACGATTGAGAAAAAGAGGGGAAAATCCAAAATAAAAAATAGAGTTTTGTCGCATGAAAAAAATCATTTAACATAGGAAATAACTAGAAGTGGAAGCATTTAAACCCATCATCCATCATGATTACATACTTCATAAGGAAAAATGCCACATCCTTTTATTCTTTGGGAATTATATATTCTTTATTGAACCTATTCTGCAATTGAGATAATTTCTCCTCCAACAAGAATCTTTTGAAGTCATCTCTGGAGTGGCCCTTAGAAAATTTTGGGAGGGGCAGACCTTCAACAATCAAATTAGTAACCGTAACAATCATCCCCACTCAGATGATGAAAGAAACCCCACTGATGGAAATACTATCTTTATCTCAAACATTAGCAAAATTCTCTGATAAATTAGGGTGAAAGCCCACATGCCCTCAATCTAGTTGACAATTTTGTCCTTAAGCTGAACCAACCAAACAATAGAGTACCATATTTGAAGATATCACAATTATCGGGTTCTATTTTAATAAATTCCTCCATAAAGAGCACTGAATGAAGGTAACAATGATGATAGCTCTCAGCGTATCATCGAGGGAGAAATGAAGACAATTGTCTAAATGTGCCAGGCTGGAATCTTTATTACGTATCCATCCTCGATCACGTGTTGGCATTTTTGAGTTACCTGTGTGATTATGAAAGACAAAACTCAAAGCCCCATAAAGTTCAATAATTACCTTTTGTTCGTGTGGTGTGATCGATGTCAGTGTAAAAAGGCATTTTTGGCAATTATTGATAGTAATGCTATTATTACTATTTATGTTACCCAGGGATCTTTTAGATTTGTTAGTACGGAGCCGGATCTCCAAAATCCCCAAAACTGGCAGGGTATGTATAAGCCTTTTCTGAAATGGATTTGCAAAAAAGAGCGGTTTTTTATGGCATGCAACTACAGTCAGCTCCCCAAAGATATTTTGACGAGTGCAGACCAGACCTATGATATGGGGGGTAATGTTCTCCGTATTGAACCCGATAATATTGATGAAGCCTTTACTTTTGATCCTCTGGTCACCCACTATTGCAAGGAAACTAGAATTTGGGGTTTCATGGAACGTATGAAAGGCGGCCATGATGAGAGAATATCTAAACAGTTTGTTTCCTCCTGGAACAACAGAAATGTCTCGGTGGGAGGCATTCATTTTCATCTCAATGAGAAGGTCATCGCTGAGGCTACAGGGCTCCCTATGGTGGGGAGAAAGTACAAAAAGACTAGTCGGACTGCAGACCCTACCAACCTTAAACAATTTTTCAAAGAAGGTGAGCTGTCGGTCAGGAAACAGGGGGGTTTCAACAGAGAAGAGATACCAAAATTCTTGCCTAAAATCTGTCTCATTATCATGAAGTACTTCACACTTGAAGGTAAGTTTACGGTGTTCTACAACTACCACCTACCTTTCCTGAATCACATTAGGAATAAAGATTTAATTTCCATTCTGTTTTATCTTTTGCACTCTATTGAAAGCAATATCCTTGATATTAAAAGCAACCGGATAGAGTTATCCTCCACCAAGGCCTCCTCCTCTATCTTTTCCAGTTTCACAAAGCCATATGCCCGGCACCCCAACCCCCTCTGATTATTCAGATGATGCCCCAGGAAACGCCCTCTGAAAAAGCCGAAAAGACCTCCAACTCTTTCTCCCGGTCCATCCGTATCACCCAAGGGTCTGCGAAGTCTGATAAAAAATCTCGTAAAAAAAGTATTAAGATCCCCACCCATAAGAAGGATGGCTTGGTGGAATCTTATGTTTTAGACTCTGTGGATTTCATGGAAGAGAAAGGGGCTGACAGCACACCTGAGACAGATTTTAAGCCAAAAAAAAGAAAATTACGGAAACCCTGGTCAATTTAGAGGTGGACCTAAGCCGTTCTGGCTGTAGGAGGTCTAACAGAATTTCCAAAGAGCAATGCAAAATCAAGATGCTGGAGACGGCCTCCAAAGAGCTCTCCCTGACAGAAAATGCCTCCCACTCCACAAATTCTAGAAAGGTTTCCTCAGAAGGCTATATGAGCCCGATTGCTAATACCCCCCTGACCAACCCCCAGAGAACTATGAGTCCGACCCCACTCCAAAGCCCCCACTATGACCCCCAGGTTAAACCCCTCTCATCTGGAATGGAGGAAAAAAGCAATTTCGCAGGCACCTTTAAAAGTAAGTTTGTGAATATTGACAAGGAAATTGCAGAGATCAAAAAGGGTATGCAGGACGTGATGGACCTCTACAGGAGGACAAACAAATTTTCTCTGAAGGTGATGCATGCCTCGGTGTTGACCCTATGCAACGTGCAGGAGAAGCTGGGTGACGGAAAACTGGAAGTGAATGAAGATAACAAAGACCTATTTCTGTTCCTCCAGGAGGAGTGGGTGAGATCCCTGCTGTCCAAACAGCTGGGAGAGAAGAATTAACTTTGCTGCCTATGGTTTGGGTTTTTTTGGCTGGGCTTGTTCATCGGTTCCCCTGCTCTGTTATGGGGGTTAATGTTAAGTTTATAATTTTGATTTGGTCGAGCCCTACGTGGCTTAGTGACAATATTTTTGAAGATGTTGTTGATAGTAATTACTCTGGTTTTATCTTTTTAAGTAGAACTGATACTTTTGTTTTTGATAGAGGTAGAACTTTTAATGTCTCTGATAACCTACTAATCTGTTGTAAGCTTCGACTAGTGCCATTAAAATGCTATTAATGTGCTTCTAGTCCCCTGTTCCATGGGCCAGCACCCTCTTGCTGCTTTTTCTATCAAAAACAATGATGACAGCTAGAAGATAACAAGTAAGGCTAGAAAACAAAAAGGTGTTGTGATACAATCTATAGAGAGATTCTTTAAGTTGTGTTTGTAATTGTTTTATTCTTCAAAATTGTAGAATATGAGTTAATATTCAAACCATCAAAAGATTTAATTATGTACTCATTTAATATATTGTAATTTTAATATCTATATTGTAAAAATAGAAAACATTTATCACTCAATATTTGGCTATCTGACATTTCATCAAAATGAAGTCCAATGTATTGAAGTCTCACATAAGAAAGATAAATCCTAGTAAACTTACTCATTTTTCTAACTTCATTTATAAATTCTAATATTATAAAAGAACTAATAAACAATAAACGTGTGACTATGCTGAGTAAATTGAAAAACCCTATGCACTATTGGTGGTATAGTTAACCCTAGTCATTATGTTAATAAATGAATGTAACTAGAAAATAGGACATTTATATATGCAAGGGCCATAAGTTTTAGTAATTTATTTAAAAATATTCAACCCTTATGTTAAGGCTTTCAAGTAACATTCCGCTAATTAAATTCTTTCAATCATTTAATCAATTTCCTATCTATAACTAACTTTCTATCTACGATGTTATATTTTGAAATGCATTTTTATCAAGAAAACTCAATATTCAAAAAATGAGTTTGAAATACAACACAATATTATAATATATGAGATTCAATTTGATAAAGAGAAAACTATTCATTTTCATTAGAT
>MU226354.1:3484806-3495521 GCA_018584345.1 Thuja plicata
TATATATATATATGTATATATATATATATATACACGATAGGAACATAGTGGCAATAATATTTTGTTCATATTCAATTATGTAGACTGAGAGTGGTATCACTCTTTTAAATTCTATTTTTATTGCGTTCAAATCGCACTCCATAATCTACCATCAACGTGAAAAAAGACTTAACAAGAGTAAAAACTTATTTTGAAACCTTTAATAAGCTCCAGCTACATAACAATATCCATTACACTATCTATGTATTACCGCTACTTATATAAACAAATATATTTTTTACACCTTAATGATATCTTAAGATATCAAGATTTCATCAACATGGTGTGTCAATCTTATTTATTGGAAAAATAACCAATGTATTGAACGAAACCCATGAAAGGAAAAATTTTGTAATACTGACTCCAATAATTACTCAGCTACCACCAAGATTCTTCTAATGGTCTCCACCACTGGAACATTGATATGGAATGACTTGGCCAAAACATTGTTGGGAATTGCCGGATTGGAAGCAAAAGTGGGCAAGGGAATGATAGCATTACCAGGAGCTTGACTATTAAGAGCCGCTATCAAAGAGGTAGGGTTGTTTCCCATGTTTTGAACAAAGTGAACGAGGGCCTTGGGAAACATAAAAACACTCCCTTTTTTATGACTACATAGAAAAGCTTGTTGGTGGTGTCCACGAACCCAACTCTCAGTTTTCCTTCTAAAAAAAAGATTATTTTAGAGGCTCGTGGGTGTAAGTGAGGAGGGAGAATTGCTCCCACTGCAAAATATACGTGAGCCATTATTATGCCAACACTTACATCTTCAACATGTCTACCTCTTCTCTGGGTCATTTCAACAACTTCTAATCTAGCAGCAATTTGTCTCAAAATATCGAACACAACTAGATCTTAATCTCTCCTTCCACCTCTAGCATTTCCTCTTAGAGCCACAATGAGTGAATCCTCTACAATTGTGGGTCAGATCCTCACTCTACCATCCCACAAAAAATAAACTTCAGGAGTTCACCAATCTTAAGGAACATGATCTGCAATGACAAAATCAAAAGATCATTCTAATACCACTCGCTGCAATCATGGACAAAGAAACCTCAAAGAGATCGGTCCAACCATGAAACAAGATTCACTTAGTAGAAACAATAATTAAAACAACCACAAGAGATAGAGAGAATTTTATATCAACGATTCACAATAATCTAGATTGATTAAATTACATAAAATTCTTTAGCAACAGGAAGGCTTACATTCCAAGCATATAGGCTTGACTATAGATTAAATTCTAGTAATATCTATGATGCTAACCTTCAAGAGGTTATCTATATCCCAACTACCAAGCTAGAGATCAATTTCATCAATATATAGAAGTTTACAAGGCAAACAAGTCAGCGAAGGTCAATCACATTCTCCAAGGTAGGAAAACATAATACCAAATATAGGCCAGGACCCAAATCATAAATATCTCCCGCAAATAGATGAAATCTGATGTATTATCATTAATATGCATCATCCATAACCCCCAAACATAGAATGATATACCAATAAGGTGCGCAAAGCAAGAAAAAGGTTCACAAGATTGGAATACTCCATCAGACCATGAAAAGTGAATAACAAATAGGTCCTTGAAAAATTCCAAGAAATATCCATCTAGAAGAAACAAATCAAGGTGAAAACCTCGATGATGATCAAACACAATGTGAATATCATGCCATGAGATGCGCAACTGAAGAGAAGCCAAATCCAAGGAAATCGACTGAAAATAAAAAGACTAGCAAAGAGGAACAACTGAAAGTAGAAATATTTTTTTGGTTGATACAAAATTGCCAAAGAACCCAAGATGCTCCAACATCAATTTGTTGAATGATCGCAATCATGACTAGGAGGTTTTTAAGCCCTCTACCCTTTAGCTGCTTTGGTTTTGGAGGCAATTATTATCATTTGTTATTTTTGTTGTATGTTTTTGGTTCTATTTAGTTTTCTGGGGTTTTGTTGGGTGGTCTCACTCCCTCTGAGTCACCTTCCCTCCCAACTTTGGAATTTTTTGTAAGGGTTCATGCTCTCTCCCACTTTATCTAATAAGAACACAACCTAAAAAATATTAAATGTTAAATTCAATAACAATTTTTTATAAGTAAGTGTTCTATGTTCTTATTTACCAACAATTGATCTACTACTTTTTATTGAATTCAACCCTTAGCATCTTATTACAGAAAAAAAAAAACTATAGCTACATCACAACCCCCTCCCTCTCTCTCGCTCTAGTGTGTCCATATTGTTTACTATCTTTATTCTTCAATGAAAGGTAATTGACAAATTAATAGAATTGGCCAACAATGAGGTGCATTAAAGGAAGAATTTAATAATATTGTTAAGAGCCACTATGATAGTGACATGGTTTTTTCCTATGTTCTGAGAAAAGTGCACGAGGCCCTTGGGAACCAAAAAACACCACCTTGTTTGATATCTGCAGAGAAAAGCTTGTTGGTTGTCTCTGCACACCCAACTCTCAGTTTTCCTTCAAAAATGTAGTATAGGTAGTGTAGATTGTTATAGTTAGATTGTATCATTCTCTATTTATGTAGTACACCTTCTAAGAAATCCCCATGGAATATAATATTACATGTGTTTCCTTGGACAAAGATGGAAACATTAGCTCATTAAAAACCACATCTCGACCCCTCACTATTTTCCTTTCAACTGGATCCCAAAAGTGAAAACTAAACTGATCTTTACCATAACCCATGAAGATACATCACTGCAATTTCAAATCAAGTTTTCTCCTTTTCTCCTTAGGAACATGAACAAAGGCTTGCCAACCAAACACTCGGATGTGAGAATAAGAAATCCTCTTTCCCAGCCACTCTTCACCATGAATACAAAGCTCCAAACAAGTTGAAGGACTACGGTTAATTAAGTTAACTATTGTGTTACATGCTTCCACCCAGACTTATTTGCTTAAACTAGCATTGGAAAGCATACACCGAGATTTCTCAAGAATGGTTTGATTAAGCCTTTCCGCTGCTCCATTTTCATGAGGAGTGTAGGGAACAAATTTAATCCTTCGAATACCATGATCTGCATAGAATTTATCAAAATCCAAGGAAAAAAATTCACCTCCATTATCCGTCTTTAAACATTTGATTTTGTGACCACTTTGATTTTCAACAAGTGCTTTGAAATTTTTGAATTTTGAAAACACTTCAGATTTTTGAGAAATCATATAAATCCAAACTTTCCTAGTACAATCATCAAGGAAAGTAAAAAAATAGTTTCTGCCTCCATAAGAGGTTACCTCTATAGGACCAAAGACATCCAAGTGTACTAGTTCCAGTGGTGTTGTCCTCTTATCGTGTCCATCCTTCAACAAGTTGACCTGTCTTTGTTTCCCATGAAGATAATGTTCATAAAACTCCAAATTTGTGGATTGAAGACCCAATAATTGTTCTCGGTTGAGCATAACCTCAAGTCCTTTCTTGCTCATTTGGCCTAATCTTTGATGCCAAATACCCACATCGCTTTCCACAACAATCATAGCAATTCCCACCTCACCAATGGTTTCTACAATATAAAGGCTTCCAACTTTGTATCCTATCGCAATAACCATAGAACCTTTAGAGTCTTTCCATGTGTTCGCACGAGAGTGGTGAAAAAACCTTGTGTATATAGATGACATACAGAAATCAGATTTCTCTTCAATTTGGGAACATGTAGAACTTCATTTAGCAACCATTTGGCTCCTCTAGCTAGCTGCAAAACAACATCACCTTTTCCAACAACTTCAAAAGCTTTGTTGTCACCCAAATAAACATGTCCAAAATTAACTTCTTGGTAATTTGTTAAGGCTTCCATGCAAGAAGGGGCATGAAAGGAAGCACTGGAATCAATTATCCATGAATATGATTTTTTGTCAGTTTTTGATAGTATTAGAATACCATCACCTTTATCATGATTTATGCTCGCTTCTCTATCCAACACCTATTCTTGTTCCTTCTTTTATTTTCTCTAATCCTTCTTGATATGGCCAGGTTTGCCACAAAACTAGAAATCACCTTGTCTACCTCGGGATTGTGATCGTTTTGTGGATTTAGACCTCCTATTATAGTTATTTATGCATCTATTATGAATTCTTCCCCTATTTTTGGTACTCACCATTGTTAACGCTTTGATGGTTGAAGATTCCATGTTCTTTCTTATCATGTCTTCGTTGAGAAGAGTTTCTGAAACTTCATCGAAAGATAACTTTTTTGAGCTTGATGTTGTAGTGCTAATAGCTATTACAACTCCATCCCAGCTGTTTGGAAGAGAACATAATAATAAGACAACCTTGTTCTTGTGTCATTCCAACCTAATTCGCTTGGCTGATCAAGGTATTGAATTATTTAAGATGGTTTGTCATGGCCTCACCTTTCCTCATCTTGCATTTGTATAACCTCTTCATGATGAAGACTTTATTTGCAGCAGATGCTATTGCATATGTGGATGAGAAATTGTCCCATACCTCCTTTATTGTTGATTTGTTTGAAACATTGTAAAACATATTATCATTTAGAGAAAGAAATATTATTTCCTTGGCCTTTTCATCAAGTGATTCCCAATCTTAGTTACTCATAGTGGTCGGTTTCTTAGTTTTTCCATCAAGAGCAAGTGAAAGATGTTTCTTAATCAACAATGATTTTATTTGTATCTTCCATATCCTGAAAATATTCCCTGAGAATTTATGTACCCTTGAATCTTCCATAAGTTTGGAAATTATTTTCCAAATTCCCAATCAGCTATTCAACCAACTCTGATACCAATTGTTCAATTTGAAGAAATAATGAAGAAAACATAATTGAAGAAACAAACAATAAACAAAAATAGAGTGCATGATATTTATTGTGGTTCAACAAAATTTCCTATATCCACATTGAGTAGAGAAACTATATTAATTGTCAAGAAAACAAGATCACATTGTAATACAACAACAACAACAACATAAATAGGTTGTTCACAAACAAGAATACCAACAACCAACACTTGGGGGAAATAATAAGTGTCCATTGGCCTCCAACTTTATAGAACATTGGTCTTGGGATAAAATACATCCCTTACGGATGCCATTGTGATATTTGGTATGAAACAAATTTAAGATTTTGTTTATTCGTATCTAGGCATGCATAATACAATGTATAATATATTTGTAGCTTTGTGCTGGTCACATATTATTGGGAGCTCTATTAACTCACCCCCTGATTGATCAATAAGTAATCTATAAATATCTATAATGTTTATCTATCATTCCCTTGTCGAGACTGACTGACTTCTATCAATATTCCTAAATGTGGAGTCATATTATATGGGATATTTCTTATGTCCTTTCATAACCATTTCCAATCACACAATTATGTCAGTTTGTATTTAATAACCTTTTACTATGCATTTTGATTTGTTATCTCCCTTAATGTGTCCTCTTAGTATTGGTGATATTTCCATATTGTTGCTATTAGGAATAGTCATTGCACCCTTTGAATACCATTGTTATGTGCTTCATCATCATCCTTATTGGTAATCATTCATTATCCATATGTAATCCATGATTAATACTCATGATTGGTATTCTTACTTACTGATGCCCAATCATTCATTAACATTGATAACATTAATTAATTTATGTCTTTTACATTTATCGATTGATGTTCATGCTACCCCATACCTCAAGAAGTGGGATTGCTAATGAGGGTTTGTCTTTAATTAATTAAATCTACTGTTTTGACTGACTCATTCCTCAAATAGATTTGTCCTTAATTTGCATATCAGGGTCGTTCTCTTCTCTTAATGTAGAAGATCTAATCGCGCTGAATGTATTAGTATTCAACTACACAAAAAGAAATAACCCTCTTTGTTTTCATTGGTGATTCAAAAGTGAAATTAAAAACAAATTTATCAAATTCTCCAGGTGCAAAATCTACTGGAAACCACAACAACAACCATGCCTCTTTTTTCATCCTAAGACAACCATCGGAAAATTAGAACAATCTAGTGCTAGTCTTGCACATAATAAGCCTATCAATTTAAATATCCATGAATGTTATTGGGAGTGTCGAGAATTTTCTTGCTTTAATTCTAAATATTTGTGCATGTTTTTCCACTTGTATTGCTTGGGCATTGAAGACGTTATCAGGATGATTCTTTTAAAACACTCGCTTAATCATTTGGATTGTTCTTTCTTCAGGGGCATGACCTCTTCATTGTAATTTCTATTTTGGGGGTTCTTGTCGACTAGTTCCCTTGGTGTCTTCACCCCTCCTCTACTCTCTCTTTCTAGGGTTGGATGGCATACACTGATTTTTCATTCTGGGAGTTTAGGAAGCCTATCAGCTAATTAAGTGAGATTTTTTTCTTATTTTTAAAACATAGGTATTGCAATTATCTTTTATATAACAAGTAGATAATTGAAGTATTTCATGATTTGACTACTAAAATGTATTCTAAATTTTAATAAATAAAAGAATAATAAGTACAACCCAACCAATTTTAAATACAATTTTTTTTGAATTAAATTAATAGAGAAAATCTCAACATGATTTTAATGTACTTAACTCAAAGCAAGCTAGAATTTATGCGTTCAATAACAACATCCTTCTCTTGTACACCAACTCAAAAATTTTAAGTATATGTTTAAATTACATTTTTGTTTTGTTTTCACACACACATATATAAATATAGTATAGTATCAGAACTATTTATATCCTTACGAATGAATTTAAATTCTCCTTTCTTTCAAATGTCTTTGTTTCTAAAAGATGGGAACATAGTGGAGATAATATTTGGTCCATATTCAATTCTATAGAGTGAGAGTGGTATCATTTTATTAGATTCCATCAACAATGATTCTTATGTTATTGCTTTGTTTTTGGATTCTATTGTATAAGATTTTTATTGCAAGAACATTTAGATCACACTCCATGATCTATCATCAACATGAAAAGAGACATAAAAAGAATAAAACATGAAACCTTTAACAAACTCCATCTGCATAACTATATCCTTTACACTATCTATATATAACCGCTACTTACATAAACAAACATATTTTTTACACCTTAATGATATTTTAAGATATCAAGATTTCATCAACATAGTGTGTCAATCTTATTTATTGGCAAATCAACAAGATATTGAACAAAATGAATCAGCAGGTAGTAATGAACCATCAACAATTAAATCCATGAAACGAAGAATTTCGTAATACTGACTCCAATAATTACTCAGCTACCACCAAGATTCTTTCTAATGGTCTCCACCACTGGAACGTTGATCTGGAATGACTTGGCCAAAACATTGCTGGGAATTGCCGGATTGGAAGCAAAAGTGGCCAAGGGAATGACAGCGTTACCAGGAGCTTGACTGTTAAGAGCCGCTATCACAGAGGCAGGGCTGTTTCCCACGTTCTGAACAAAGTGAACGAGGGCCTTGGGAAACACAAAAACACTCCCTTTTTCTATGACTACAGAGAAAAGCTTGTTGGTGGTGTCCACGAACCCAACTCTCAGTTTTCCTTCTAAAACGAAGATTATTTCAGAGGCTCGTGGGTGTAAGTGAGGAGGGAGAACTGCTCCCACTGCAAAATCTACGCGAGCCATTATTATGCCCAGCGTATTTATGCCGGGGAGAACTTCTGTTGTTGTGGCAATCACACTCACTCCGAATGGATTGGCTGATGTGTTTCCCCGGGTGCCCAAAATGGATGTAGTAAAGTGATATGCAGAAGCCTTGGTGGGGTTTATACAAGGCAGACCATTCATGAAAACTGTGGAAGAGGAAGTGTCTGCTACGCAGAAATCCTGCAATGCATCTGGATCTGCACTTATTGTGGGCACTAGTAACAACAAAATTAGAGAAACCCAAATGTATGCCATTCTAATTTTGAAGAAGAAGATAGTGAAATACAACGATATTGAGCTTCTGGCCTCGTACGCTGCTATATATAGATGTCCATGCAAAAAACAAATGGGGAATGTCGTAACTTGATCTTTAAAATTCGTGCTCGTTTTTCCTCTCATTCAAAGTAGAGACTATCTAGAACCTATCTAGAATAGTTCTTTGTCCATTTAAAACATAACAAAATACAAATTGCCAGCCCAAGGAACGAAATCTCCATCGAAGCTTTGTACGTTCGTAGTCTTGCCTAGATTTTAGGTTTATGCAACGCGGTCCAATCTATATTTTATTGGACGGTGTAGATCACTCCAAGGTTTATGCAACGCGGTCCAATCTATATGGAACGAATCTACAGTTTACACGGTTTGATATTTGCGCCACTTTTTGGGAATACGTCAATTATCCTGTTTTTGCTGCTTCAACAACTGAGTGCGGGTGAGCGATCGTGACTAAACCATTTGGTTGACAAAACGTAGTGAGACCTAACTAAAAGTGCGTACGATTAAATTAATAGGCATACGAAAGGTTCAAAGCTAAGCAAGTCTATGCTCGGAATAATATATCCAGCGACTTTTCTAAGTTTTCCATTTTTTTAATTTTTAATTTTATTTATTTTTAATTTTAATTTTATTTATTTAATTATTTTTATTTTCTATTTATATTTTTTTTTGTCTCTAATACCAAAGGCTTCTCTAAGCTGAGGAATATACTTTACTTATCCTTACAATGCCTAGGCTCTTGTTGAAGATCCTAAATGATTAAGATTGTATTTTTTTATAGAATTCTTGTAGTAGTTTGTGAGCTCCCTAATGTTTTTTGTAAGAACGTGCTGATTTCTTCTAATTTAGTGACCTCAGCTTTCAATTGCAAATTCTTGGCTTCTTGTTTGATAATTTAAATTTATTTTTCATTAGCCCTCTAAATTTCAAATGCTTTGGCTATATAATACTCTTTTCTATTCACCGGCCTTGTTGTCAATGTCTTTGTTAGGCCACTCTTGATTTCTTAGAGACCAACTTCTCCAAAACTTGAATTTTGCATTTAGCCTGGTGAATTTGCGCCATTTTTCGCTTTGAAACTTCCATATGAGTAGTAAAAGGCTTCCTTATCTCTTTCATTTTTTGCAACTTAATGCTTAAGATGCATTATGTCTAGGTAAGTTTGAAAATGAGCACTTCCTCTGGCTCCATATAGTCCTCTTCAAGAGGGAAAGATGAGACGTTTGTTGGGGTACCTTATGTTTGGGGAAACCAGAATAACTAATTTCATATCTAGAAGAATCCTCACTATACTTTGTTTCTGGTACATAGGAATTGTTTAGGGGTTCATTACAACACTCTTGGGGTTTGGAAAAGCTCCCCATTTTTCCATTCAGTTTATCCTTGGAGGGCTCAAGAATATGGTCAACCATAATGATTGGAGAAAAGTTTGAAGCCCTTAGGGAGCCATTCAACTTCGATTTAAGTTTTGGATTAGTTCGGGAAGAAGCTATGGCCGAAGTAGGGATTTTAGGGTTGATGTGCTGAGCAAGAAGAGAGAGGTTAACAATTCTATGTTTGAGATTAATAATGGGAGAGAGGGCTAAGTTGTATTGGAACAAAAAATATAATAACCCTTTGTGAGGTGGACTCTTCTTAGACCTAGAATTTAATGACACAAATTCTTATAATGAGGTAAACATCCTATAAGGAAAATTGAGTTTCATTTGGTGGTGAAAATGATTAAGCACTGGAAACATAAAGGTATGAAATATTTTATACCTATCTACAAAGGTGACAAAGCATATTAAAACTTATACAAATCTCATCCATACCTTCGAAAGGTCTTCTTAATTGAACCTATTGAATACACTATGATAATGAGGCCTTCCTAAAAGCTGTATTGCCTTTTATTTCTTCTTCCAAAGGGCATCAAAAAGACACTTTTGAAGTTGATCTATAATCTTATTTAATGCCAAATTGTATGTCATCATGTACATAACTATTTATATTATACGGAGCTAAAGAAGAGAATGGGAGGGAAATGCGGTTTAAAAAGTGAAGGAAGGAATTCATGTTTGTACCAGGGGAGAAATGGAGGACAAGCTGAAGGTTTGGAGCTAGAAACAAGTGCAATAGGGGCATCAAGGGCAGAAACAACCTTGAGTGAAGGTAAGGCATCGAATTCCCTCAAAAGTGCTCCGGAAGAAGCCAAGGACAAGGATGATAAGGATATAAAAATGTCGCATGACTCGGGGGAGGTGGACCACCCTTTGTAATATGCAATAATACATAGCATGGATATGAACTTCAAAAGATAAGGTAAAATTGTTTTAACTATGTGCAACTGACTCAATCATATAATCATTAAAAGGTAAGGTTTAATCATTTCACAAGACAAGATACTTATAGCATATGGACGAGCATCAAAAGGTAAGGTACAAACGATAATTATTGTATCCATGGTTGATATCTATGATAACATGCTAGATGACACCATATTGTACTTCTAGAATACATCATTGTCTTTATTCCATGGTTGATATCTATGATAACATGCTGAATGACACCATATTGTACTTCTAGACTACATCGTTGTCTTTATTCCATGGTTGATATCTATCATAACATGGTAACTACATATATGCATTTGCACCAATCCACCTCTTTGGGCCATACAAGTGTATCATGGGTTGACATCAAAGGGAACATATTGTGACAAAACCCACTTTGAAGTTGATGCACGTTCTCAAATTTTTTGAATAATCTCTACATAGCCTCCTTATATTTTACTTTGGGTTTCATGTGCAAGCACAT
>MU226355.1:11037-24943 GCA_018584345.1 Thuja plicata
TCATTGTTTCATCGTATTTGGTTTTCTTTTACTTGAATTCAATTCAGAGTTAATCAATTAGTATTACAATTTTGATAAACCCCGAACTCACGGTTATTATATCAGAGAGTGGGTTTGATCTTGGCATTAGTTTTTATTGAAGGTTGATATTTCATTGATGTCATTTTGGTAACAGTCTTATGTTGGCAAAGTGGTGATTTTGTTAAATCTTAATGTTATCTCTTCATAGCCTGTTTATGAAATGAGTTATTGTTCACTTTGAATCAATTCACCTGCGCGGGTATGAACATCTGCTAGTTATT
Organism: Thuja plicata; assembly: GCA_018584345.1. NCBI lineage: Eukaryota > Viridiplantae > Streptophyta > Pinopsida > Cupressales > Cupressaceae > Thuja > Thuja plicata. The sequence goes on from MU226355.1 coordinate 11,340, forward strand.
GCATAGAGTTTTTTTTTACTATTGACCAACGAAATCTTGGATTTGATAGTTTACTGTAACCAGTCTTTGCAATTTAATTCAAAGAACTCGGTTATAGTTAGTGCTTGGTATCGATTTGTAGGGAGAAAGTTTATAAGTTATTTGTTTATGGTTCTAGTGTTATGACAATCCCGACTCAGAAATATTAAAATCAGGATAAAATGCAATTATGCTTGGAGTCATTAACAGATTTGAGAATAAGAAACTGATATACACCCAAGCTGAAATTGACAGTTCATTATTAGCGATCGATATCAGAACACGTGCAGTTGGAGTCATTATTTTACAACAGTTGCAGTTGGGACTGTGAAATCAAATTCAAATAGCGTGTGGTATTCGGGAATGTCAAATTAATTTCAAGAGTCTATACAAACCCGTCTTGGCAAAAAATTGATTCTTATTATTGAACAAGTTCAATGCTATAGTTTGTTCTCAACTATATATATGTTTGTGTTCGGCATCATAGGGAAACTGCAGATTTGTTATTTAGTTGGTGTAAAGGAATTACATATCAGTTCATAGCCGCTTGTGTATGACAATGTTATCAAGACTGATTTAATTTCTACCAATGCATGGTCTCAATTTTGACCATTGGGTAAAAAAATGATGACAATGCCATACCTTCCACCAATCCAATGGTCGAAATTGAGACCATGCATTAGTAGAAAATTCTACCAATGCATGGTCTCAATTTCGACCATTAGATTGGTGGAAGGTATGGCATTGTCATCATTTTTTACGTAATGGTTGAAATTAAGACCATGCATTGGTAGAAATTTTGATGATGCAATGGTAGAAATTTTGACCATGCATTGGTGGAAGGTATGGCATTGTCATCATTTTTTTTACCCAATAGTCGAAATTGAGACCATGCATTGGTAGAAATTTTGACCATGCAATGTTAGAAATTTCAACCATGCATTGGTGGAAGGTATGGCATTGTCGTCATTTTTTTTCCAATGGTCGAAATTTTGACCAATGCATTGGTAGAAATTTCGACGATGCAATGGTAGAAATTTCAACCATGCATTGGTGGAAGGTATGGCATTGCCATCATTTTTTTTTCCAATGGTCAAAATTTTGACCATGCATTGGTATAAATTTTGACCATTACATGGTCTCAATTTTGACCATTGGAAAAAAAAGGACGGTGATCCTCCTAGTTTCAAGCATGAGCTACAGTCAAAATTTTGACCTATATTTTGGTTGAAATTTTGACCAATAATAAATACGTAGAAATTTTGACAAAAAAAGAACGAAGAAAAAAGAACGATGAAAGTTTTGGTCGTGGATTCGACCAATTACTGTCAAAAATTTGACCAATTCGCGTCAAAATTTGAGGTAAAATTTACTAGTGAGAAATTCAAAATTTCAAATAACAATGGCTAAATGGGATTTTCGAGGGAAACTAGTTTTTTCTTATGTTAAGCCTTAAAAAAGCTATCCAGTAGATCCAAATTGGTTGGGAAAGTTGGTAGAAGGTCTATAATGATATCTATGGTCATTGTACGACAAATAAAGTCTCTGGTGTATGGACCGAGACTTAGGAAATTCAATAAAATGTAGTAAATCTACAAATTCTTGATGTTTCATTTCATGGTTTGAATTCCATAGTGTCTCTTGAATGTTTGTATAGAATTGGAAACATCTATATCATTGTATTGAACAATTTTGAAAGTATAGAGATCTATATTCATTTAGGTTTGAATAATTTCTATTGACAGTCCTTTAAATTCATTGTTTTCCTTATAACAATATGATTTTGTGAATGAAGATGACCATTCCATGAATATTTATGATCTATTTATCATGGAAAAGTTTTGATTTAACATATATTATACAAATATATAATAATTTTGTGTAGTTGATGTGATAAAGTTGGGTGATGATCAACTTATTGAATGGAAAGTTGATGAATTTTCTTGGATAGGTATAACAACAAGAATTTTGACTTAACAAGGGGTATTTTTAAGGTTTGTAATTGTTTTTTTATATCATTTTAATGATGAATCCACTACTATTTGGTTGAATGAGTGATTTGGGTTCATACATTGGAGAAGCCATAGTTTTAAGGGTGTTTGAAGTGAATTTGGGGCTTTTGGGTTTGCAAAGACCATATGTTCAAATTGAGTTGATATTCCTTTGTTTGGGGACATTTGTGAAGCTTGTTGAAAGTCTTGGAGTCAGGGAATAAGTTTAATATACAAATACTTTGTTAAATGGACACTTAGGCTTGCTGACAAGGGACACTCAGAGTTTTGAGTAATTTGGTACAAAATAGAAATACCTAAGCTTTGTTATGTAAATGAGAAGGATAATGGGTGTCTAGGAATGTAATTTGTTCACAAATATTTTTGGAAAATCTTGGAGTAAAGGAGAAAATTAGGTCATTAAAGGGCTACTAGATAACCTAGGCCTAATAGGGTTGTTTGGAGAGTTGGGAGTGTTGGGTTTGGGTGTAACCTATATAATTTATTGAATTCACTTCAATACATGACAAATAAACTAAATACACCATCTTTGGGAATTGGGAAGTTGTTTGATCATTTGGAAGCATCAGTGTGGCTTGTGGGCTCATAGGGCTAGTGTATAGTCCATTCATCTTTCAATTTGTTTCATCTTTCCACCCAACCCTCTACATCAATTGGTATCATATCACATTAGTAGATATTTGTAGGAGTTAAGAGAAGAAGTCAAAATTTATTTCACTCAAGACTCAAAAGGAAAGGGAAATAGAGGAATTGAGAGGAGCAGTTGAGGAGAAGGAAATAGTGAAGGGGGAATTAAAATAAACAAAGGAAAGAGAAGAAAAGTAGATGAGAAGAGAAAGTCTTCAGTTCTTAGAGAGGTTAGAATTACTAGAGAAGGAGAGAAGAGGTTCATGAAGAAAACCATGAAGGAGAAGAAGAGTACAATGAAGGACAAGAGAATAGGGGTCATAGGGAAGAAAATGATCCTGAGGAGTGGAGGTTCATAGTGATGACATGTAACTAATTAAACATTTAAAGATGTTAAGTTGATCACCAAAATGAAGAAGGATAATGCAAGACATTAAATCAGTTAATGGGTTGTATTTTCATTGATGTCAAATTGATATAATCTAATCGGTTATAATCAAAGTGTCAAAGACTTCAGAGAATCAGAGAGATAAAGATTATGCTTTTAGTAATGCATAGAAAACAAGCATTCACAATATGACTTCAAACACTCATGGTCAGTGGATACCAATGATCAGAGATCACTGAAATTCAAGTCACTATGATGCATGAGCAATAACATTGATGAGAATTACCGACAAGAAGAATCAAAAGCATAACCGATGGCCAAAAACATAGTGTAAACTGATGAAGAAGCCCGAGGAGAACTGGAGTATTGATCAAAGCTATCAAAGAGTTAAAAACTAAAATTAAATTGAGTTCATAAATGACAAAATATCTATCTAACAGAGCTAAATATGGAGTTAACTGGTAGTTATCTTTGTTTTCATCGACATGATAGAGCCAGAGATAAGTAATGGATTTAAAGTTATTTTGTCTAGTTGGAAAGAAGATATTTGTGAGATAAAACAAGAATTTTTCTTTAAATCTAATTGGTGATAATTGTGGATCACACCAAGATCAAGAAAAAAAAGAACCTAACAATGGTGATATCATGTCTATAAAAGAGACAACTCAATTCATTACAAATTGTGGTGGGTGAATGAATGAAAAGAGGATGCTGAAGAGAAACAGATGAAGAGAAACTTCATACAATCTTGATCAATCAAGCTGGGGAAAGAGATAAAGTTTTATGTGGACACTGAGCAACAGAGAACATCATCACCAACCAGAATAAAAGTGGATCAAAGGTATAAACTAAGATATATTAATCAGAATAGTTTTATGAGATTACAATAAATCTGAAAATCTGCAAACTTATAAGTTGTATATGTGAACAAATCATACTATTTTAGTTTAACCATTGATTCAGAAAGTCTCTTAACTGTGCGGGATTTAAAGATCCTTACTATATTGAGGTACATCCAAAGGAGTATCAAAAAATTTGATCATAAAGATAATATGAGATGCCAGATACCTATTGATAGGCCAAATGGGTGTTTGATCAAGGAAGGTAGCATAGAGATGCCCGATATCAAGTGACAGACTAAAATTTTAAATCCTCTAACAAGGTCATACCTAATAGTGTGTTTGTAACCTTTAATAGGGTTGGCTCTTCACCGATCTCACTTTAGAAGAGTGAAATTTTTGGGTTACCGGTCCCAAGTGGTTTTCCCCTTAACAGGGTTTCCACATTAAAAATACATGTGTAAATGTGTTTATGAGTCATTAATTTAGTGTTTTGCATTACACATAACTTAATTGGATTGATCAGTATACTCTAGATAATTTATTGTCTTTCGGTAAATTAATAGACTGCTATTCGGTAAACATATAGTAGAAGGTTTTACAAAGTATTAGGAGCATTAGTATTTTGATAATATTATTTGGAGGCATTCATCTTATAAGACTGAAGATACCTAGAGGCTTAATATTTGTGGAACTAAGTTTTTTGGGTTGATTTTTGGAATAATTTTTGAGGCCACTGATTCACCCCGTCGCCCCTCTCAGTTATTACTAACAATTGGTATCAGATCTTGTGTCGTTAGAAAGGGAGTTTAATAGCTCAAGAAAAGGATCAAAAGATGAACAGATGAGAAGTGCCCAAGTTGAATAAAGACAACTTTGCATCATGGAAAAGAAGAATAAGACTCCACCTATCAAGTATTGGAAATGATATTGTTCAATACTTAGATAATGAATATGTGTTTCTGACAGGACCTCACACTCTTGAGAAATTAACAGTCAAGCATGAGCATAACTGCATGATGATAGAACTTGCATCATCACTCTCTGATGCTGAGTTTGAATATGTCAAAATGTACACCTTTGGAAAGAAAATGTGGGATAATTTGAATCTACTACATGAAGGAGATGCCAATGTACTAAGAGAAAATGCAGAAAGCCAAGGAGGGAGGTTTGATGAACTAAGGATGAAAGAAGGAGAAAACATCACTCAATATAGCTACAGAATCAAAGAGGTAGTAAATGCAATCTAAGGAGTTGGAGGTGTACTTTAAGAGGATACAGTGATAAGGAAAATATTAAGAACCTTACTGCATGTATATGCTATTAGAGTTTCTACTATTCAAGAAATGAGAGCAGTTGCAAACAATACAGTTAGTCTAGATAGTCTGATTGGTGACTAATTTCATTTGAGATGAATAACTTTGATAATAGTGTCTTACCATCTATAGAATCTGCATTCAAATGTTCTCTAAACATAAGTAACTCAAGTCATAGACATGCTGTTAGAAATGATAGTGATAGTGATAATGAGGATCAAGGACTTGATGAAATTGAAGCACTAATGGCCAGAAGATTGCAGAGAGGCAAATGTAGATACAAAGGTAAATTACCATTTGCATGCTTCAATTGTAAAGAGGTTGGACACTTTGCTACAAGATGTCTAATCTGAAGAATAGATGATAGAGAAAATGACAGATCAAATGAGAATAAGTTTGATAAAGGTAATAATAGAGACTACCGAAGCAACCGACAATTTGACAAGAGAGATACCTGAGACTACAAGGACAAAGGGAAGAAAGCTTGTTACCTAGCTAAGAACAGAGCTGATGACACTGAAACCAAATCAGAAGAAGACATCAAGATGGTATTTGTAGCCATGAAGGATGATTCAGATGAAGATGAAGAAAGGTATGTAGAAACTGCACTCATATCTAAAGTTAGTAAAAATGATGTCTCGATCATAGATAGTGGCTGCACTCACCATATGACCAGTGATAAACAAAAGTTTGAGAGTTTTGAATACTATAATGGTGGGTCAGTAAGAATGGGAAACAATACACCTTGTCCAGTTGAAGGTAAAGGAACCATAGTGTTGAATAACCTAATAAAATGTGAAAATGCCTACTAGGTCAAGGGACTAAATTATAATTTGTTAAGAGTTTCACAATTGAACAATTCAGGTCACAAAGTAGAATTTGAAAATAAGAAGGCAACGATATACAATGAATTAGGAAGGTTGATTGGTACCGATGAGGAGACAAAAGGTAAACTTTTCTATCTTGATGACACTAACACCACTTGTTTAATGGCTAGAAATGAAGACATATGGTTGTGGCACAAAAGATTGTGTCATGTGAAATTTGAAAACATGATAAAGATAAGAAACAAAAGGAATTTTAGAGGCTTACTGAGCATGACTGAGCCCGAGCATATCATGTGCAAGAATTGTCAAAAAGGTAAGATGACAAAGTCTAGTTTCAAGAGTAAAAACCATACATATAATGCAATTCTAGAATTAGTCCATACAGATCTATGTGGACCCATGAGGACAAAGAGCTACTATGGAGATAGGTATTTTACTCTTTTTGTTGATGATTATCCTTGAATAAGAACAATCCTCTTCTTAAAAGATAAATCAGAAGTATTTAAGATGTTTAAATGGTATAAAGCTATGGTAGAAAAATAAAGTGAAAAGAAATTGAAATGATTAAGGTTAGATAGAGGAGGGGAATTTACTTTAGAAGAATTCACTGACTATTGCAATGAGCATGGAATTAAAAGACATGTTTCCGCACCGAGAACACCACAAGAAAATGGAATTGTTGAAAGGAGAAACATATCAATTATTGACTATGCAAGAACATTGATGATTGAGAAAAGAATCACTCAAACCTTCTAGAGGGAACCTTTTAGTATTTTTGTCTACACGCTAAACAAAGTACAATTATAGAAGGACACAAAGAAGACACCCTATGAGCTTTGGTATGGTCATACACCCAATGTAAGTTACTTCAGAATCTTTGGTAGTCAATGTTATATATTGAAGGATGATAGAAATAGAAAAATTGACTCCAAAAGTGATGAAGGTATCTTTCTAGGGTACTCGACCAAAAGAAAGGCTTATAAATGTCTTAACAAGTCATCTAAAAAAATCATTGAAAGTGAAAATGTGAAAATAGATGAATTTACAGAAAAGAATGATAAGGAAAGAAAAATCAACTAGAGGACTACAAAAAGTTTATTTATACACAACCTGACACTCTACCCTAGCAACAGTGTCTCCCTCCCGAGCATCAAAACATTGCACTCGAGCATCAGGCTGCAATTACCAAAAATTAATAAAATCCTCAAGATGATGTTCCGAACAATGGAGATGAGAATGAAGATCAAGAATATTATCAGAATGATGAACACGGAGCTGAACCAAAACTTGCCAAGTATGTTAGAAGACATCATCCATAGGATCAAATCATAGGAGACAAGAAGGCTAGAACAAGAACAAGAAGTAAGTCACTAAACACCAGATATTTACTTTGTGATTTTGAGCCTAAATCTGTGAACAATGCACTTGAGAATGAAGAGTGGGTCAGTTCTATGAATGAAGAAATAGAATAGATTGAGAAAAATAATGCATGGACATAGGTACTGAGACCAGATAACAATAATTTCATCGGTACCAAATGGATATTCGGTAACAAGCTCAATGAGAATGGAGAAGTCACTAGAAACAAAGCAAGATTAGTATGCAAGGGATATGCACAAGAAGAAGGTATTGATTATGGTGAAATATTTGCACCCATTGCTAGACTAGGAGTTAGAATCTTACTTTCTTATTCTAAATTTGAAGGATTCAAGGTATACCAAATGGATGTCAAATCTGTATTCCTAAATGGAATATTAGAAGAAGAGGTATACATTGAACAACCAGAAGGGTTTGTTGATCCAGACAAGAGAAACATGGCATATAGACTACATAAGGCCTTGTATGGATTGAAACAAGAACCAAGAGCCTAGTGTGAAAGACTTCACTCATATCTCATTAGCATAAAATTTGTTAGAAAAAGTGAAAATAACAATTTGTACTTAAAATAAGATACCAATGGTAATATTCTGATTGCTGAAATTTTTGTTGATGATATCATTTTTGGGGGAAATGAATTGTTATGCAAATCCTTTGCTAATGAAATGAGAAAGGAATTTGAAATGTCTATGTTTGGAGAGATTAGATTATTTCTTGGTCTATAGATTCTTCAGCAAGATGCAGGCATATACATCACTCAGTCTAAATACATCAAGGAAGTGTTGATGATATTCAAGATGGAAGATTCTAAACCGGTTGGAACACCTATGGCTACCAGATGTAAGCTAACAAAAGAAGACAAATCCAATGAGGTAAATCGGACCTTATATAGATCAATGATTGAAAAACTGATTTATGTTGTTCACATGAGACCAAATATAACACATGCAGTTGGAATAGTTGCAAGATTCTCTGCTAATCCCAAAGAATCACATATGACTACTATCAAGAGAATTTTGAGATATCTAAAAAATAGCAAGGACTATGGCTTATGGTACAAAAGAGAAGGAAAATTTGAGCTACAAGTCTATACAGATGTTGATTGGGCTGGAAACATTGATGATCAAAAGAGAACAACTAGAGGAGCATTCTTCATGGGTGACAGACTTGTCACATGGATAAGCAAGAAGCAAGGATGCATCTCCCAGTCTACTACGGAAGTAGAGTATGTGGCTGCTACTACAAATTGTTCAAATATTGCATGGATCAAACAATTGTTGGAAAGTATGAATATGAACATCCTTGAACCGGTAATTATGTACTGTGATAACACTAGGGAAATAAACATTTCTAAGAATCCAGTCATGCATGGTAAGACTAAGCATATTTCTATAAAGTATCACTATCTAAGAGAACAAATGCAAGAAAAGGAAGTGACACTGGAATAAGTGATGACATGTAACTGATTAAATATTTAATAATGTTAAGTTGAAGATAATGCAAGGCATTAAATCAGTTAATGGTTTGTATTGTCATTGATTTCAACTTGATATCATCTGTATGGTGATGTACATAAAGCCAAAGGTTTTAGAGAACCAAAAAAACCAAGGTTATGCTTTCAGTAGTACATAAAAGTCATGTATTCAATAATTGACAAACAACATCGACAGAGTGCACACCATCGGTAAAAGAAAAGAAGAACAATCACATTGTTACCCAACAATAGGAAGCACAATGTTGCCTGACAAAGAAAAACCATAGAATGCCTGATGAGAAAAATCAGAAGGTTGCCCGATGAGTAAAATTCCAATGATGCACGACGGACAGAGATCACGAAGATAACTTGAGTCTGGCCGACAGAACTGTCAGTTGTCACCGACGACTAACTATAGTGGTGACCGATAGAACAAAAAGTTTAGAAAATGACAAAATATCTAGCTGGCAGAGCTACATAAGGACTTAACTGGTTGTCTACTTTATTTTATTTGACCAGAGATAAGTGATTGATTTAAAGCTAATTTGTACATTTGGAAAAAAAGATATCTACGCGACAAATCAGGAGTTATGCTTTAAATCTAATTGGCTAAATTTTTTTTCATGCCAAAAATCAAGAAATAATGAATATCATGTCTATATAAGAGATGAGCTTAATTCATTTATGAATGGGATTAAGGAGAGTGAATAGAAAGAGGATGTTGAAGAGAAATTGATGAAGAACAACTTCATGCAGTGCTGATCAAACAAGCTGAAGGAAGAGCTAAGGAATTATGCAGACACTGATGAACAGTGAGCACATCATCATAGAGTAGAAAGTATGGAGAATGAGGATTGGATTGACATATTGGTCAGAGAGGTAATGCACTTAAATAGATCTAAAAAATTTGCAATTTAAGTTGCAATATGAACAGGTCATAATGTTTCTATTTAACCATTGAAGCATCAGGTCTCTTAACCAAGCAAGACTTAACAGTCTTCTATATATTGAGGTACATCTCAAGGAGTGCCAAAAAGGTTGATTCATGAAAGTATCATTGGATATGCCAGATTCCTATTGACAGTCTAAGAGAGAGGCTAATTCAAGGATGGCAGAATTAGATGCCCGATACTAAGTGACAACCTCTATGTATAAAATCCTCTAACAAAGTCACACCTAACAGTGTGTTTTTAACCTTTAATAGGGTTGGCTCTTAACAGGACTCACTTCAGAAGAGTAAACATTTGGGGTACCAGTCTCAGTGGTTTTTCCCTTAACAGGGTTTCCACATTAAAATCCATGTGTTATGTGTGTATGATTCATTTCTTTACTATTTTGTATCTTACATAATTTATTCTAGATATATCGCTATACTCTGCTTATTTACTGAGTTTCGGTAAATAGTTATACTACTTATCGGTAATCAAGAAAGAATAATGATTGACAGAGAAAACTGACATACAGTTAATCATTATTAGTATTTCATGGCATGCATCTTGTAAGGACATAATAATCTGAGGTTTATTTATTGGTGGTTAAATTTTTAAGGATAAAAATTTGAGGCCACTGATTCACCCCCCTCTCAGTTATTACTAACAATATGTTCAATAAAAGGAACAGTTAGCTGATATATTCACCAATCCATTACCGAAGGATACTTTTGGGTATCTGAGACAGAAACTAGGGGTCTAACCCTTGTTTATCGGTCAGTAAACTAACTAGGAGGTTGCATTATCCTATAAAAAATCTGAAGATCAGTCATGTTGATGCAAACACTAAGATGGACAACAACAGATACATCTGTACATTGCAAGGTACAAATCGACACTGAAAAACAAAACATTATATTGCTGATTTATAAGGAAATTCAAGGAATATATTATGAAAATGGACGGAACATGATATAGATGATTATTTTCTTTGGCAATGTTGTCAAAGGGAGAGATGATTCCATTATTGAATATAAAGGGAGAGATGATCATAAAGGGAGAGATGATCTCATTGTCATAAATGAAGAGATTATTTCATCATCATAAGGGAGAGATATGATAAATGGAGAGATTATATCATTATCCATGAAGGTAAAAGTTCCTAAGAACTAGAAAGAAAGAGTTAATCAACATTCTAAGGGATAGAAATTGATTACACGTGAAATATCAATCTAAGGGAGAGAAGTAACAAAGGGAGATAGTTGAGACAAAGAGAAATATTGTTGTCAAAGGAAAAAGAGATTATCAAGAAGAGGAACACTCAAGATAGAGAACATATCAGAACAAAGATATCAGATGATACATCTATCCAAAGAAGGGATTCAAGACAGCCATTCCGCATGAAACAAATCTAAGCTATTTTGAGCTTACCGAGAGCCAAGCATTTGAAAATAGTTACATTAGAAAAGCTTGATGAAACTATATATTTTATATTGTATTAGTAATAGTATAGTATGATAATGTAGTATGTTTCCATCAATGCCAAATGGAGAGATTGATGACATATAACTGATTGAATGTTTGAAGATGTTGAGTTGATCACCAAAATGCAGAAGGATAATGCAAGACATTAAATTAGTTAATGGATTGTATTGTCATTGATGTCAACTTGATATAATATAATCAGTTATAATCAAAGTGTCAAAGACTTCAAAGAATCAAAGAGATAAATATTATGCTTTCAGTAATGCATAGAAAACAAGCATTCATAATATGACTTCAAAAACCGACGACCAGTGGACACCGATGGGTAGAGATTAGTGAAAGTTAAGTCACTGTGATGCCCAAGAAATAACACCGATGAGCATTAATAACTAGTAGAATCAAAAGCATAACCGATGGCCAAAAATATAGTGTAAACCGATGAATAAGCCCAAAGAGAACTGGAGTGTTGATCGAAGCTATCAAAGAGTTAAATATCAAAAGTAACTTGAGTTTAGAAATGACAAAATATCTAGCTGGCTGAGCTAAACATGGAATTAACTATTAGTTATCTTTGTTTTCATCAACAAGATAAAGCCAGAGATAACTAATGCATTTAAAGTTATTTTGTCTTGTTGGCAAAAAGATCTCTATGAGATAAAAAAAGAGTTTTTCTTTAAATCTAATTGGAAAGAATTTTGGATCATGCCAAGATCAAGAAAATCAAGAACCTAACAATGGTGATATCATATCTATAAAAGAGACAACTCAATTCATTACGAATTTTAGTGGGTGAATGAATGAAAAGAGGATGCTGAAGAGAAACTAATGAAGAGAAACTTCATACAGTCTTGATGAATCAAGTTGAAGAAAGAGGTAAATATTTTTGCAGACACCAAGCAACAGAGCACAACATCACCGAGCAGAATCAAATTTAAGCAAAGGTATAAACTAAGATATATTGATTAGAAGATTTTTATGAGATTACAATAGATCTAAAAATATGCAAGTATAAGTTGTATATGTGAACAGATCATACTATTTCAGTTTAACCATTGATTTATAAAGTCTCTTAACCGAGTGGGATTTAAAGATCCTTTCTATATTGAGATACATCCAAAGAAGTATCAAAAAATTTGATCATGAAGATAGCATGAGATGCCAAATACATATTGACAGGTCAAGTGAGTGTTTGATCAAGAAAGGTAGCATAGAGATGCACAATATCAAGTGACAGACTAAAATTTTAAATCCTCTAACAAGGTCACACCTAAAAGTGTGTTTATAACCTTTAACAATGTTGGCTCTTCACTGAGCTCACTTCAGAAGAGTGAAAATTTTGGGTTACCGGTCCCAAGTGGTTTTTCCCTTAACAGGGTTTCCACATTAAAAATCTATGTGTCAATGTGTTTATGAGTCATTACTTTAGTGTTTTTCATTACAAATAACATAATTGGATTGATCGGTATACTCTAGATAATTTATTGTCTTTTGGTAAACATACAGTAGAAGGTTTTACAAAGCCTTTCGAGCAGTAGTATTTTGATAATAGTATTTGGAGGCATTCATCTTATAGGAATGAAGATAACTAGAGGCTTTATATTGTGGTACTAAGTTTTTTGGGTTGATTATTGGATTAATTTTTGAGGCCATTGATTCACCCTGTATGTGATAAAAACCTACCTGCAAGGGACAACACTAAAACATGCAAACATTAAGATTAACCATCAAATAACAAGATTCAAAAGGGTTAGCATATTCAAAATGAAATCCCAAAACAAGTATTTAAACCACAACCTCCGATGAGTTTGAACAAGGGCACCCAATGCCTTGTTGATGTGCTCTTAGAGATAAATGTGGGTGTGCTCTCACAACACAATAAATTTAATCCCACTGTTCCTTGGATGTAAACTAAGATACAAACTAATGAGACAATGAAAGGCTCAAGAACAAGCATGGAGAAGCTTGCCTCAAACTAATCATTTGAATGCAATGAGAATGAAGATTAATGCTAAGATGAAGATTCAAAAACTACACTTGATATGAAACACCAAAAGAAACTAAGATTCATTTCCATTATTATCCTAGCATGTGATATTTAAATGATGAACTAAAACATGAAAGCATGTAAATGAACTAAAAACTCTAGAACTATTTTAGCATGATAACAATGCATGAATAAGAGATAGATTTGCTCTTGGAGAGGCCTCTATTTATAGATTTTTGGAGGGAAGGGAAGGGCTTGGATGAGGTGGAGCATATGTGGCATCCACATAGATGCCACATAGAGGACACAAGGGCAAAAGGACAAGCCA
>MU226355.1:45504-86303 GCA_018584345.1 Thuja plicata
TATATATATATATATGTATATATATATATATTTATCTTTTTAATTATTCATTGACTAAGTTTATTGATTTCTTTGGTAATTATATTGAACTAGAAATTTAGATAGTAATTTTTTTTCCTATGTATTTTAATCATTTTAATTTTTTATTTAGATTTAGAGGGAGGGGGCATAAATTGAAGTCTTGGGGTTACCGTTTTTGTAGAAGGAAGTAGCAGTTGGGAATTCCCATTTTTGCAGAAGGCATGCAAAGGCCATGACAGCCAGATGAAAGGCAAAAATGAAATCTTTGAGATTGTGATTAGTGTAGGCAAGAGAACACACTCCTATCGAGATTTTCAGTAATGATTTAATCTTCTCCAAGACCTCAGGGATGTTGCACCTGTGCACCTCTAGGTAGGGATTAAATGAGGAGTTTCTGATTTCTAATCCCCTCAATCTTACACTTCTATTTTCACTTTCGCTATTCTTGAGTAAAGAAAATAGGATGATGATTTATGGAAAGAGGTTGGCATGTACATGACAGTGGGAAAATCCCCAACAATGAATTTTCACAGACCTTCGCCTCCATTGTCCTGCTCATGAGCCATTGCAAAATCTATTATACATTGCACGACCAATATTACGAGATTGAAAAATCTTAAAATACATGTATGGTGGGCATTGGTTTTCCTTAAGCAGTATCTTCTACTATGAAAGACGTCATCTATGTCACAGACTCACAACCAAAAATGCTTCCTAGAGGAAACAATTTCCTGGCAACGAAACCGGTGAAACATATATCTTCGGATGTAAATGCTAGTTTTATAAGGTTTTTATATGTTTTAATGTATTGATAGTATATGTATATAATTATTACATAATATAGTAAACTTACTTTTTCAAAGAGAGTGTCTGAATCTTCTGTGAGTAGGAAATGAATAGAAAGTTTAGGAAAATCAGTTTTGAATAATTTCTGAGGGGGGATCTTTGGAGGGCATTGCCAACAATGTGAAAGACGTTGGTATTGACACGGATTGGGGGGCTTAGCATAAATCTAGAAGATGAATACTCGATTAATCTCTCGCTATAAGGCTCAACTGAAATCTATGGCTTGACAGCAGATGACCTCTTAGCATGCTCAAGCAATTACCAAAATTAATAGCACCCTCCACCATAACTTTACCAAAGGATTAAGTGTCTCTGTTCTTTGAAAATCCTCATCTTCTACACATCGTGCACAACATTGGTATTACTTCCTCCAACATAAGCATGTTTAACATATTCATAGAGGCAGAAAATTGGGGGGCTTTCTAGATCCATCTAAAGGCTTTGGAATTGACAATAGTGTTAGAGTAATAGTATCTTGGGTTATTAATTAAATCATTATGATCTAATTACTAACTCACCTATCCACTCTAGTTGCTTAAGCTAACCTTAGGTTTTCCCTTTAGGGTTTTGTGATTCCTTTTATAAGGATTCACCTCTTTTTTTTCATAAGGAGTTTTCACATCTCATTGTAAAATCTTGAAACATATTGTTAATATATTGTTTTCTTGTGCATATTATGTCTCCTCTGGCTTTTTGGCCTCCATAGTTTTTCCTCTCTTCTATACTTTGCTTCTTCCATGTGACAGGTTTGCATACAGGTGTTCTTGGGAGAATAGGGTTTTTCCTATTCTAACATGGTATAAGAGCCATCTGACTTCTCGTTGTTCATTTCTTGTCGAAGTGTTTCAGAAGCTAGAGTTTTTTCTGGTTTTTCAGAAGCTTTTTATGTGGATTTAGGGGGACCTTTGTTTCAAGTCATTTTGGGCTCAAGCAGACATCACCATTGTGCTTAGAGAATCCAAAAACCCTATAATCCATATAAATTTTGTCCATTTTGGACAACTTGGCTCTGAGGCAAAAACAATTTGGTTTCCAGTGCCGTACGGGCACAAAAACTGAGAAAAATTTCAAAAAAAAATCATTTTTTTAATGATTTTTTGTGCTGCCAAAGCAAGCCTCCTAGGCATCACCACCATGCTTCCCCCAGCGAGTGCACCACCCTCTGGTCACCACGCCACAACCGGTACCTTCCGCCACCACCGTGCCGCCCGGCCACCTCCGTCGCCCGGTTCCTGCCGCCCGGTCCCTGCCGCTCTGCCCACCCAGCGGCTTTAGCCCCGCGGGCCCCTTTTCCCTCTAGTGGCGGTCACATGGGTGATTGGGAAAAATACTTCAGCCCCCTGCATGCACCATGCACCCAAGGGCTAGATATTTTTCAGCCCCAAGGGCTTAAAACCTGATTTTGTGGAGCTTTTTGACCCCCTGGCACTGTTTTTGGTCTATCTCGAGCATACGGGGGTGTTTTTCTGACTTCTTTATATCATCGGAAAGCTCTTTCTAAGAAATTTTTGATGATGGAGGTTTGGGTTTTGGGTTCTACTATTTTGATATTTATTTTTCTGTCAAAGTCTGATGTCTATTTTTTGCCTTTCGGGAGCCATATCTTGCTCATTCGGACTCTATTTTTGGCAAACCAGATATCGTCAGAAAGTTGGTTTAGTGAAATTTTTAGTTGCAAGGGTCTTTTTTCTATATTCTACTCTAGGTTCTCTCTCCTTTGAGTGTTTCTCTTTCACACTCTGGTGGATTACTTGGGTTCTATAGGTCCTGGGATCTCTTCTTCTGATCTTCTGGCTCACTCTTTTTTTAGACTTCTGAACTTTGTATGCTTCTCTTCTGTAGTATTATCTTTTTTGTAAACACACTGAGATAAAGTGCCTGCTTTTGCATATCTGGTATTTCGAGCACCTTGTGTGTTTTTTGTACTCGCACTCAGTTATAAAGTGTCATGGGGGGTTATGATGTTTTGTCATTTTGTGCTCATCCACCTTTTTAAAGTGAGCATACCTTCTATGACATTATCCCATGATGTGTGTCAGTGAAACTTCCCTTTATCCTATTCTTGTACTTCTATTGCACTGTTGGTGTTCCTGATTCTTCTTTCTGCAGATGTTTTTGGCATTGCATTTCAGTGTTCCTATCACCCCTCTCCCTGTTCAGCATTATGGGAGGGTTCTCCTGTTGGTTCTATTACTTCCCAGGTTTGATTGATCAGCTCTTCAGACTTTTTCTTCTCTACCTGGTCATGCACTTTTTCAGTGGGGGTTCCAGTAGTTACTTCTGACAGTGTTTATAGCTTTATGCTTCGGAGATGCTTCTTGCTCTTTCTTGTTCCTTTCTTTGGGACTTTCCCTAGATTGGAGGCTTAGTTTCCTTCATCTAGTTTATTTCTTGTACTTGGGTACCTAATTAGGCCTTGTTGCCAGGACCCTTCTTTCTTGCTTTCTGCAGTAGTCTCCTAGGTTTTTTCTTCTCCCTAAGCTTATGTTAAGGGGGGGGGTGTTAGAGTAATAGTATCTTGGGTTATTAATTAAATCATTATGATCTAATTACTAACTCACCTATCCACTCTAGTTGCTTAAGCTAACCTTAGGTTTTCCCTTTTAGGGTTTCATGATTCCTTTTATAAGGATTCACCTCTTTATTTTTCATAAGGATTTTTCACATCTCATTGTAACATCTTGAAACATATTGTTAATATATTGGTTTCTTGTGCATATGATGTCTCCTCTGGCTTTTTGGCCTCCATATTTTTTCCTATCTTCTGTACTTTTCTTCTTCCATGTGACAGATTTGCATGCAGGTGTTCTTGGGAGAATAGGTTTTTTCCTATTCTAACAAATAGATGCCTGTTATAGGGTATTAGCATGCCCTTTAGTAGAAAGACAACCTACTGCAAAATTTCAATGTCAAATGCAACTTGAAATAATCAAATCTCTATCAAATTTCTATCCTCTTATACAATCAACTGAGCATCCAGTTCCAACTGCTCCCTTTATCAAATGCATTTATCACCACTACCACTTAACCTAATTTTTTTTTGTTTTGATATAGTGTAGTGTCTAGACCTACAAACATATGTTCCCATTCTGCTTCATTGTTAGTCCTTGTGACAAAGAATAGCGACCCTCTATGAATCAAAATTCCTAAAAAATCTCATAGCAGGAAAACCTCCCCCTGCCAGACCTGGGTACACTCCTAAAGCCCCATCAAAATTCAAGTTGACATTGGTATCCTCAGAAGGAAACCATTGTTCTTAACAAGCTTTCTACAGACATATTTTTGCTTCTTTTCTTTATTCTTGCAGTTTTATTCTCCCTTATCACTCAAATGAGGAATGCTTATTACTTCTTTATTTTCAACAAAATTCTGAACTAGCATAGTCAGAAATAGGCAAAGGAATTATGACTAGCTTAATTAGCCTTGATTCGAAAGTCATTTTATATATTTGTACTATTTCTACATTCTAGGGTAACATCAGAAATGGAGGGATGCAAGTAAATTGTAATATGCCTTGGTGTTTATTAAGAAATGTGCTTCTATACAATTAACTTTGATACATTTCCATAGTTTGGAGTTCAACAGTATGCAGTGTTATAGTTCTCTGTAGTTCTAAGAAAGAGGGCAAGGTTAGAGATTCTTGATATGTTGCAAATTCTATAGATGGATATTGCAAAATATGGTATTTTGTATGAGCTTATGTATGATACATGGTCCTCTACGCCATGGAAGAGTTCAACATGAGAATATATGTCATAATGAATACATTCCTTGTATGAAGAGAAAGTGAAGCACTTATATTGTTGTCTTCGATCATAGATTTACAGTTTTTTATAGAAGATTCAAACACAGAGATTGTTCATCTTTGGGTTATCTTAACAGAGTTTCATAGTAGTAGTCTATTAGGTGAAACACATATTGGTTTGATGACAATAGTGAGAACCTAAATTACATAAGCCCTGGACCAACATTTGAAAACATTTTAACTTGGGAACCAAGGGATCTCCCAACTCAAGCACTACAAAATGTGCTTATAGTTCGTCAAAATCGGTCTGCATGCAACCGAAGGTACACAAGAATTCTACTTTCCTTCGCAAATAGTTTTGATTTCAAGAAGTTCTAACTTCAATGAAAATCAAATTTAAGGCTCCATTCTATCACTAAAACATGAACTGGTTATGTCGTAAGTCACAACATAACTTAAATTATAATTGATGGAGCTCACAAGTTGATAAATAAATTGTGTGATAAGTTGGTGAGCATATTTGGGGTTACAAAATCATATTGTCCTTACAAAAACCCAAAATAGTGACTCTTCATTCAATGTACATCTTCAAAGTGGTATCGTTTATGTTTCATGTTATGACTATATATTACTGCAATTTGATTCATCAAACAATTATGGTATCAAATAAGAGTTGCTTGTTTGTGTAATATGCATTTGTTCTTTTTATTTCTAGCTGCTTTTTAATATGCATTTGTTTTTTTTATTTGTACCTACTTTTCAATATGCATTAATTTTTTTATTTGTATCTACTTTGTAAAATGATAAAAACTTAGCCTCCATTTGCATATCTACAGGCCTGATGTTGCAAAGCAGTGTATAGTTTTTCCAACTATTCTATTCATTTGTCAAAATCCCATCTAATCAATTTGTATAATGTGGTCCTACCAACATTTGGTAGAAACTACGCTACAATTGCAGCCCTTGTTTATTTAGTACACCATTTCAATACTAAGATATCCATTCAAAATTTTAACCTTCACTTTTAATATAAGAATCAAATTATCCTACTACTTCAATACAAATGGTCAATAATTCTATTAAAAATAATAATAATAATTCAATAATTTGTTCAAATGGATTTTGAAAATAATATCATAACATCTCAATAACTAGCAGTTGCACACTTTTGTGCTTGCGACGATGAGCCGATAGGAGCTTTATGGTTTGCATAGTGCATTTATCCATGAAAGAAAATAATTTTCAAATTACCCCTATGTGTTCACCCTACTGCTATTATATATGTCTTGACCATCGACCACTATTTATTTAAAAATATATATATATAATTTCATGTAATAAAATTAAATTTTAATTAATTTTTAGTTTAAGTAAAATGAGTTATTCCATTCACGTGAGGTGAGCCCTTCGATCTTGTTTTATAGTTTATTTCCTTTATTATATCCTACAAAATTGCTAAGAAATAAAAAATAATATTAGAAAATAAAACTTTGCACATAACAAAAGTAAGTTAGAGAGTTCAAAAGATATATATGTGTATGTATTTTATAATATGTTTTTTCTAAAATTTAGATTCATTTTTATTAATTCAAGCATGGAGTGAGGTGGGCTAAATCCATGAAACTATATTTCATATGTGAAAAATTTTCCATGAATCTGCTTGTATGATAGAATTCGCTATAATCTCAGCCATTAGTATACACTATCAAATATTTTTTAATGTTATATGTCATGAGTTGTCCAGCTTCCTCCATCGTGGCAAACACTTTGTAACCATGATCTTATCTACAGTGAGTTGAAAAAATGCCTTCCATCGTGGTAAACAACGTGTAAATGTTATCTCTTCAACTGTTTGCGATCAGCGATGCCGACTATCGGATGACATTTATTTTAAACTGTTTCACACTGTATTTGGTGAACGTGCAAAGATGTTTCACACCGTATTTTGTGAACATGCAAAGATGTAGTTCCAGTGGTTTAAGAAAGAAATTGGGAATCTGCAGGTAGTTACAAATAACATGGATACAAAATTTACTATATCTTTTGTTTGGTATATGTGTACAATGATTTTGTTAAATAGCAGAGATCTTTACAGTGGAAATTTTTTATTTTTACATGCCTACCAAAGATGTGTTTGACATGCCTTCTTGTCTATACATAGAAAGGAGATGATTGAGGCATAGTGTTGGCTTATAAAGTTTGCGTTAAAAAAATAAATTTACAGTAAAATTCAACGCACATATAAAATAGGTCATTCTAAAATTGACATGGTAGATGATGATCTCACTAAACGGATGAAATTGTGATCATGTATATCACTATTTAGTGTAGATTTTTTAGGGTGTTGTTTATGTAACAGAGAATGTGAAAATCTATAATATGGGCATATGTAAAAAAGACTGTCTCATCACATCATAAACTAAAAAAAATTATATTCTACTCTATAAGCGTCTGGAAGAGCCTATAACCTCTCCATTTCCTATCAAGTCCACACTAATTATCATTTTCCTATGGAGTCCACACTATGTTCTAAAAATAGCTTCGAAGGGGTTTCTCTAAACTACTAATATTGCCAAAAAAAAAATTGCATCCCTATATTTTGACATGACGAGCTTTAGGAGTAAAATCAACTTTACTTGTACTGATGCAAATCCCACCTATCTTGAAATATTGTAGAACATAAAATAAAATTAACTTAACCATAATATGGTTCTAATGTTGTGAAATTAAACTCATCTTAGACATAGATAAAATTATTTCTTAAAAATATACCAAGTACAAAAAAGTTTTTATATTTATATTAAAAATATTTTAAAATGTATCTTATCCATTTGCTGAGAAGATATCTCATGTTCACTAAATATCATCATTTTATAATCTGTAAATTTATGAATTTCTATATAAGTAGCATATCTATTATATCTATTTTAGTAAATCACTCCACTTGTATTTGAATGTGTATTAATGACTAATATGTAAATTTAGTTCCAAAACTTTTTTTTTTTTTCAAGTTTGATTTGTTTGTATGATGGTGCTTATGAACTTCATATCTACTATGAAATTTATTTTTTCAAAAGTCATTGAATTTTTAAATAAAGATATACTTGAAAATGAAAATATTATAAAATAACATGTAAATAACACTTTAAAAAAATAACAATGTAGATACCATAAAATAATATAATAAAATCCTAACATCCTAAATATTATATTACACTTTAAAAAATAAAGTAACAATGTAGATACCATAAACTAATATTAAACATAATAAAATTCTCTATTTAAAAAATATTTATAAAAATCTTTATTCTACTTTATTTTATAGTCAGTCTATTTAGAACAAACATTTAAAACTCTTATTAAGAAAGAAAGATTTATCAGTTATAAAAAGCTACTATAACAAACTCTTTTGATCTATAGCAAGAATAATTCTTCAACAAATATATTTAATTTTTAGCTTGGTGTTTATTTAGTGTAACAAATCCAAATCCTTGACATTCTACCGTGATTTAAATGGAGAAGATTCATCATAAAATTGAGAAGCAACAAAAGAGGACAAATTTATTTAACATTGCCACTAATTCTTGCTCTGCAGCAAAAATGTAAATTCTCTATAACACATAAAACTTTGAAAGAATATGGAGAAGTTTAGAAAAAGTGACCCGAAAAGACTTAAATGAACGAAACAAAATTAATTCAGAAGTCATCATATTTTTATTGTTTTACATGAAACAAAATTCTTTCAAATTTACAGCTGCAAGTTTTCTTGAAATACTTTACATTAAATAGCAATTCTATGCAATAGAAACAACATCTGAAAATAGCAAGTATTTATTGTTGTTTCTATTTTGGACGGTTTGTAAATTTGTTCATTGAATTTTTAAATAACGATATACTTGCAAATGAAACTATTATAAATAACATGTAAATAACACTTTAAAAAAATAACAATGTAGATACCATAAAATAATATAATAAACATCCTAACATCCTAAATATTATATTACACTTGAAAAATAAAGTAACAATGTAGATATCATAAAATAATATTAAACATAATAAATTTCTAAAGATTTATCTGTTATAAAAAGCTACTATAACAAACCCTTTTGATCTATAGCAAGAATAATTCTTCAAAAAATATATTTAATTTTCAACTTGGTGTTTATTTAGTGTAACAAATCCAAATCCTCTGACATTCTACCTTGATTTAAATTGAGAAGATTCATCATAAAATTGAGAAGCATCTACCACCAACTTTGTTTAACGCCAATAAGACAAAAGAGGACAATTTTTTTTAACATTGCCACTAATTCTTGCTCTCCAGCAAAAATGTAAATTATATATAACGCATAAAACTTTGAAAGAATATGGAGAAGTTTAGAAAGAGTAACCCGAAAATACTTAAATGAATGAAACAAAATTAGTTCAGAAGTCATCAAATTTTTATTGTTTTACATGAAACCAAATTCTTTCAAATTTATAGCTGCAAGTTTTCTTGAAATAATTCACATTAAATAGCAATTCTCTGCAATAGAAAGAACATTTAAAAATAGAAAGTACTTATTGTTGTTTTTATTTTGGACGGTTTGTAAATTTGTTGGCATATTTCATGTTAAATAGCAATTCAATTCTTCTTCCACACAAATGAAGTATTTTGATGGTTGTTTCCATTTTCAAGAAATGGAATTCTAAAATGCTAATTTTATTCTACTGGAAAAAAAAAGTCAGTTAGAGAGACCAACAATTTTCCGACAGAAAATTTACTTTCCAGGGAGCAAAGCTCCCACAAATACCCTATTGGCTAAAAAAAAAAATGTAAGTTAATTTTTTAGAAATTAAAAATTTATTCAATTTCTAGATATAATGAAGATCATTTAACTTTAAAAGTTATACATAATTATTCTCCTCATACATATCTTTTTATTGTTAATATTTTACACAATAATACATTTTCATTATATGTAATAATAAGATAAACATTTAATTCTTTTCCATTTGCACTTTCCTTTCTTACCCGTGTGGGGTCTGCACCCGAGGATGGATTTTTTTATGTTGAGCACTTTCTAGACATTCGGGATGGGATTATTGTTCATCCTAGATACTTATCTCAGCGTTGGTGCCATGCCCTTTGCATCATGCTGGAATATTTTAGGGTTGGATCTCATTGCCTTCGTGTCCAGACAGACCATCACATTGACAGAGATGATCAGATTTGGAGGTTATGCACCCTGGCTAAGATTGAGACTGAGACATGCTTCATCTTCCGTTGTCCTACTTACTATGAGATCAGAGGGAGATTCTATTGCTTATTCAAAGGGTGCAGTTCCTTGACTACTTTCTTCAACTACATCGATCAGAGATGCCTAGCACTTTATCTCCATGAGATTGTACAGCTTCGCGAGCATAATGTTATGGTTTGACAGGTCCAGAACAATATAAATTAAATAGTTATATGCAGAAACAAAGAAGAATAAAACTGAACATAGACAACACACAGATTTAATGTGGTTCACCCAAAACCTGGGCTAGATCCACCTACATAGTCGTCCAACCTTTTTTATTATCCAGCAAAATAGTACACCAACATTATAATACATTATGCATCTCAGCCACTTATAACATGCATTTTAGGGCAACCTCTAAAATTGACCATTTTAGGGTTTTACAATGTCGGTCTTCTTTTTCTTGAAAAAGAAAATCTTATTCTCGAAAAAGAACAAAAAAAATTTGACCCTTCAGGCCGGTCGAAGGTTCGGGGCTACCGTCCCTCACCTCTCGGAAACAAGATGAGTAGGGCCATAGTATCAACACCCACTGCATGATCAGTCACTACAATATCAACACATACTCTACACCTTCTTCTCTGCCAGAGACAGATTTCTGATCACCTCATTACGGCCCTCATCTCCTTTACGGGGGGTGAAGCTACCTCACTTTACCTCCATCATCGGTCACTATAGATCTGTGAGACCTCGCAGCACCTTTACCCGTCAGCAACACATCTCTAGCAGCTCACAGTGACGACCCAAGGTTCCTGCTCATCTGGATCATTATCCTTCATAGTTAGATTTATTTCTACCTGAAAATGATCCTTAGTACTTCTCTTGGATCTGTTCTTCTTGCTTGTTATTTCTTGTACTCTTCTTTCTTTTTTCGCTCTTGGTTTCTTTTTTGGCCACTTTTTGGTGGTCTGTTGGTTCGCTGTTCCTTTTGTTGTACATTTCGAGTCCCTTAGACCCTTGTTGGTCTCTTGCTGGACATTAATAAATTTATCTTATCTTATGTTATCTTAAATAACAAAATGAGAGTTATGATTCAATAATATGAGTTAGCTTATGTTTATTATATCCATTTTGATTTATGATTCAATAATTTTTAATTTATGAAATAAATAAGAAAGGGTTTTGTTGGTTTACAGTTTGTCTACTTTAAATTTGATTTATATAATGATTCTTGAAAATACCCAATGCTAGCTATCATAGAACAAAAAGTAACCACAGACTAGGCTAGTGGTAGGAATATATCAATGACCCCTGAAATTAGAGGTACAGTATCCCTTATGTGAAAGATATGCAATGAATTTTGTCTTTTGAATTTTAGGGGTATGCTCTTAACCGAAGAGCAAAAGAGGTTCGACCAAGTTTCTCAAAGCTTCAAACAACTTAGGCAATGAATGGGGACTTACTCAAAGACATGCAAACTATTATGCAGTGTTGGATGAATGCAAACTACCATCTATTAGCAGAGATAAAGAAAGAAAGTGTAACAATGCAATTCTCGGATAGCTAAGATTGTGAAACTTTGACAATACCTAGATTATCTCGATCATGTTCTCTATTAACCCTCTTCCCAAATCCTTATGAAAGAACTAAACTATTGAACTAGGATGTGCAATGAAATGAAAATTGCATACTTATGCTGAAGATAGTAAACATACAATCCACTGAATGAAAATCACAAAACCCAGTTCATTACTATTCATTCAATTTCCAGTATTAACATCTTCATTCAAAACATCACATAACTAACTAAGATGAACAAAAAAAATCATTTCAAACTCAAAGTCACACATAGTAGTCCCAGCTACAGGGGTTTACCCAAAGTAATTTTTGCCGATCTTATTTACTTTACAAAAATTAACATATATAGGTCTTCTCCAAAATGACCCATTTCAATAATGATTGCCTCTTTACAATATTAGAGGAACATTCTAATAATAAACTTGGTCGGTTACAAAAACTGAAAAAGCTGAAAAAATGCCAAAAATGGCTACAATATACAAAAATTGGGAAGACAACACAGGTCAACAGATTCTATTTCATCTTCTGTATAACGACTTTTCCTCTTGAAGCCTTCATTGCATCTGTTACCTCGCCCAAATCCTGAGCATTTGGAATGATTATATTATCAGCTCGGATCATCCAAAAATCATGCATCTTTGTCAGTTCATCCAACCTGGCAATCCGGGATTGGAGCTTCTCTCATTCCTTTTTTATCACAGCATCTATCGTGGAGAGCTCACTGATTATTGATACTTGGAAGTTAGCTGGATCTGTAATCTCATCTATGAAAGAAAGAAACTTAGCTTTCATCCTCTTTTTATTCACCAACTTGTCACTTCCGAAAACTTGAAATTTCGTGTGCAATACTTTCAAAAACTCAAACAGTTTATCCATCTCCTTTTGTACTAACTTGACCATTGTCTTGAGTTCATTTGCTGATCTGTTTGAATTCTCAACCACAAACTCCAGAGACTACCTCCAGTGAAATAATGGCTCTTGTCCATTCTTGAGGATACCATTAGAGATTGCAACACTAGTCTTCATATCAATCACCTCCTGCAAGGTGGCTAACTACTCCACCAATCTAGTGGATGCTTTATAGATGGTCCCCTAGTGTTTTGATGTTGTATCCTTCAATTTGTCTGCATCAAATAGAAGGTTCCCCAAATTCTCAATGACAATGGGGCCTTGAACCTTCATCGCTTCTTTCCATGCTCTACCAATTTGACCAAACTGTCTTTCTTGCTACAACTTCAGTAGCAAGTTCTTATTCTCCTTCGTATTAGGATCAAACTAAGAAAATGAAGTAGTGCCAAGAGAAGATTTAATATACTCTACTAGCTCCTTATTTTCAGACTTGAGAACTTCCTTGTTTTCTCTGAGTTCTTCTAATCTGTCCTTAATCTTATCATTGGTGGTTTTCATGATATTCATCATCGAGTCATGCACTGGCACCCCTACATCCACCATTTTAATCTATAAATTATGAGCTGAGAGTTCATGAAACCTTCCTTCTTTCTATACCTCTACTATTTCCATTAGCATATGCCCGGTTGTGGAGTCATGGGAAAGTGCTGCCATGGCCTTTTGCTTCTTCGCCTTCTTTTCCGATGGCTGAGATGAGGTTTCCTTAAGGATCATGTCCTTCAAAGAAATGGCCTCCTCATGTCATTTCTTCTTCTTCTCAATGGTTTCCTCCAACGATGAGTCTGTGGATAGCACCTTAATTGCAAACTGGAAAGTCATAGGATCAAATAGATTCTAAGCAATTGGAGGAGTCTTCTTGTCTTCTGTTGGAACATGGAAGGAGGCAACCTTAGTCACCGAAAGGGCCAGAGTATTTACCGGCTGAGAGGAATCCTGACCATCCATGGGATTTGTGTCATCCAAGGTGATAATTAGACTTGGTGAGGGAGGCTTGGTCACAGGCACCTCTTGTTCTTTCTTCTTTTCATTTTCCTTATCTTCTTCCTTCTCCTCTTTATTTCCAATGTTTGGGAGTGAACCATCTCCATAGGTTGGAGTGATGGGAACATTATTTACTGGGGGATGGTCACCTCCTTGAGTGGCAGATTGTGCTGCACCTACTGAAACTGATGGCGCCACAGAAGAAGTGACTACTAAAGATGATTTCTTAGCTCCTAAAGTTGTTCCTCTAGATGAACCTGCACTAAAATTTCTTTTCCATCATTCTCTAGTCCATTCTACCCATTTTTTGGTTCTCTTGATAATGCCTCTCATGAGAAGCTCCAATGAATTAATCACTAGACAAGTTGTTGGAGAGGAAGAAATGGGAAACACCTTGATCTGGTTGTAGGATGAGGGATGCATGAAGGAGCCATCATCTGCAAGATTAGATACATCAACAACATTATTAGACATTGTAATTTCATCCAAAGTTAAACGGGTCCATAATTTTTCCCGTGTTTGATACTCATTAAAACACTTAGCCCAGAAATCTTCAATGTCTGGGACATGTCTATAGGCATGTATAAGCTTCAGGTGATCTCTAACAAAACCCATAGGATCATATTGAGGCCTAAGAACCTCATAATCAGGAAGCTTTCAATCTTATCCTCAAATATCTTTACCAAATTCTGGGCATCAGATCTAGATGCACAGGAATATGGACCAACCACCACAAGGAAGGAAATTCTGGTGATCTTCTTCATAGTTGAACATAAAGTGTTCACTTCCAATATCTGCTGGCAAAGCTGTACCAAGACCACCTTATCTTTAGGATACCAAGGTAATCTCTTAGGAAATCTGGAGAAGGCTCCTATCAAAAGATAAGAGAAACTTGGGAATTGGATGAAAGAGAAACCATACTGACTGATTACCGAGATGGCCTCTGGCGAGAATCTTCTTTCTCAAAAACCTTAAAGTTCCTGATAGATTCTCATTGTGAATGCTTCATTCACAGTAGTATATACCTCAAGACTCTAATGCAATTACAGATTCGGGTAGAATTCATATATTTTGGTGTTGTTATCGAAGTTCTGGACTGCTGGTAAGCCGGGCCACAGGTGCTAAATCGCCAGAGCATAAATCAAGTAAGAAAACATATAGAACTATTTGAATCCTTGACAAGAACTCATCCGGTGTGCTATCTTCTCACACAGGATTTCTACCCAATCATTGAACATATTTTTTGCACAGACAGCTTGAACAAGAAAGAAATTATGTTCAACAAGATCCAAGATCTCGGGTTTTCCATCCAATCTGGTCAATAAGGCCAGAGTAACAACAATTTCCCTCTTTAGGGTTGTTCCAAAGAGAGTTTTCAGCATCTTATTTTTCTTTGATCGAGGGGTCTGGAACCAGGTCTTCTGCATGTCTTCCCTCCTTAGAGTCTTCTTTTCATTGAACATAGACGCAAAAGAACCAAAGTCAATATCGCAATACACGTCTTTCACTAGAATGTTGAAAGAAGAATTGATTAGGGCTTTATCAATCATTAGCAAAATAGACTGATTTGGGAATAGGATTTTCTTTGTCACTGGGTCGTATCTCTCTATATATTCTTTGACGAGCTCAGGAGATTGAACTGCCAATTGAAACCCCGCAGCTTCTACCAAACCACTGTCCTTAAGCTTCTATGTAATAGGGTGAAATGGATGAGAATTCAATCTTCTGTGCAAATCTCTGAGATCAAAGAACCTTAGAGATGTGTCAAAAACTTCTTTCAATTCACTTTCAATACCAATTAATCTGTGATAACCAGAATCTTTAACAACCATTTACTGAAAAATTGAGAACAAGAGTGAAGACGAATGGGTTGTTAATCACAAATTGTGAGCAGCAAATGATGGCAAATGCTTAAGAAATAGCCGCTAAGATCTGAATGTTGGTTCCACATGAATGACATTAAGGTGACCTAACAGACACAATGATAGGATTAGCATTTAATATTTTGATTATCAATGGCTATTTGAAATTCCTGTTTTGGAGAAAATAACGGCCCCAAAATCCTCAAACCTACACTTAACTTTATGTTCATTTGCCACTAGCTGAAACAAATCTGTAGTCTTGCAGAAAAAGAACACACTTTCCTTCCGATGCCAAAATGAATGAACGTTAGACCATTTTACCTTGTGCGGAAAAATAATATAAGAGAATACTTTTCCCGTAATCCTGTTTCCTTTATTTCGGAAAAGTATCCCGACGGTTTCACCTCTTATCCTTTGCGCATCTAGACAACTTATTTTTCATCGGGGGCACTTAACTTCTTATTTTCTCTTTTCACTTGCATCAGGGTTGCACCTCTAAGACTAACTTCTCTAGAAACTACATGATCACTGCCACTACTCTGCAACTTGATATCTCTGAGAGTTGAAAAATCTTTTTACAAATAAAAGCTTCATCAATCACATAGATAAAACACATGTTTATCTTCCAAAAAAACATATTGAGAATTACAGATCTGAGGGTGACTATTTCTCATTTGGAAGACGCTATGACACCCATTTCCTGACATACCTAAATCACCTAAACACCAGATGAAGCAGAAAGAATGAAAACCTGCTAGGCTCAAATATGAAAGGCAAAAAATTTATCTGATAAGCATATAAGGGGAGGGTTTCAAGATTAATGAGAAGTAGATTCACCAAAGAACAATTGTATCCCTTAGGACCTAAAGACCTTTAGACTAAAATTTGGGAACAACTGGCTCTGACTTGGGACTTAGACATGCCAATGTCTGAGAAGGGACCCAGAGTCTCTTGTTTTGCACAACAAGACCGACAGGAAAAACAATGGGTAGACTAAACTAAAACACATGACAGGAAAGGAAACAAAACTAATCTAAGACTAAGAAAGCAGGAAAGAAACTAGGAGAAATGCAAAGAAAACCTATCTACTCTAACTCTAGCCAGCAGGGATTACCTGCTTTCACTTGAGTATTTGGTAGAGATTTAGATCTTGGCCATTGTACGAGAATGGCAGAATCTCTCCAGAAGGATATGCTAGAATAAAGGAATTAATTTGGTTCACCTATATAATCTTGAATGGTCCTTTCCAAAGCGAGACAAACTTATGATGCTTTCCTTTGCATTCACGCCTTTTATCCCACAGTAGGACCAAGTCACCTTGCATAAAATTTCTTGGTCTGGCTTTCTTATCAAAGAATGTTTTCACTCTCCTCTGATGATCACTGATGTGGTCAACAATATTTTCTTATTATTCCTCCAACTTGGTCAGATACATGATTCATTTCTCCAGACCATTCTGGAAAATTGGATCTTCAATTACAAGTTGTAGCTTGCAAATGGATAACTCCAGCGGGAGTGGGAGACTAGGTTCAATTCCGTAAACCTGCTCAAAAGGGGATATCCCAATAGCACATTTAGGTTTTATCCTATCTACCCATAGAGCTTCGTACAATTTCTTGTAGAAATCCTTTTGACTCTCTAAAACTAGTTTCTTCATTATGTTAATCAGGTTCTTGTTGCTTGACTCAGCCTGACCATTTCCCTGAGGGAAATAATCAGATGAGTGACTAAGATGAATACTGTTGTTGTAGAAAAACTCTGTAATCTCCGATGAAGAGAAATATGTGGCATTGTCCATCACTAGCTTCAATGGCACTCCAAACCTTACCAAGATATTATCTTTGATAAATTCACATACCACCTCAGATGTAGTTTTCTTGGTAGGATTGGCTTCAACCCACTTGGTAAAGTAATCCATGGTAGTTATGACATATAGGTGACCTGCAGAAGAGGGAAGATTTATCAAACCAATGAAATCAAGCCCCCATTGTTGAAAGAGACCCTCAACTACAAACGACTTTAATGGGAGAGAAGCCAACTGAGGCTTATTGGAAAACATACGACATTTATCACACTTGGTCACCCAATTGTAGGAATCTTTAAACATGCCAAGCCAGTAGTAACACTGCCTCAAGATTTTATATGCAGTGACTATGGACAAGAATTATTCACCACATGCCTCATTATGGAATGCCTGGAGCAATCTCGCTTGTTGTGGCCTGTCCACACACCTTAAGAAAGTTCCATCTATTTCCCTCTTGTATAATTGGTCATCATAAATGACATACTTGGTTTCTTTAGTCTTCAAATCTCTTCTTTGTTTGTATGTCAATCCCTTTGGGCAATCTCGATAAGTAAGGAAATAGGCAATGTTTGAAAACCAGGGATCAAGAAGACTAACCATTAACACTTTCAGAGAATCCTCCTCTTGGGATATTTCTTGACTACCATTATTTTACACAAGCCGTTTCCTTTGACCAGCTTTGTTGCCTTAAGTTCAATATCATAATCCTGTACCTTTGCTACCCATGCACCTCTAGTATTACATCCTATTTCTTATTATGTCAGTATGCTCTTAACAACAGAATCAGGAACATAAATAACAAAATGAGAATGTAATACATAGAATCTAAAAAAATCCAGCACCCTTACCACCGCATATGCATGCTTCTCCATTTGAGAATATCTTAGTTCATGATCTTTGAGTAGAGTGCTCATGAATGCAACAGGCACCTGAATTCCTTCATTTTTCTCTTTCATCAAGATAGCAGACAATGTATGGGCTGATGCATAACAATATAATATGAACTCCTTGGTATAATCTAGGTGCACCAGCACAGGTGCTCTAGCTATAGCATGCTTGATTAAATCAAAGGCCTTCTTCCTAGAGTCATTCCACTTGAAACTTTGACTATCCTTCATCATATCAATTATGCATTTTGTAATCTTGGAAAAGTCAGGAACGAACCGCCTGAGAAAATTTACCTACCCAAAGAATGATCTTGTTCCTAATTTGCTTCCCGGCAGGTTCAATTGTTGGATGGCCTTCACGCACTCTGGGTGAATTTGGATTCCTTCATGGGAAACAATATGACCTAGCAGTCTACCCTTGGTGACATAGAAAATAGACTTCTTCGGATTAAGAGAGATGCCATGCTCTTTGCATCTCTTTAGCACCTTCTCAAGATCTTTCAAATGATCTTCTCTCTTCTTAGAGAAGACTGTTAAATCATCCAAGTATATAACTATTATTCTATCCCAGAGGTCTGCAAATGAAGATTTCATTGCCCTCTGGAAGGTAGCTCCAACATTGATAAGCTCGAAGGGCATTCTATTATAAGAAAATGTTCCCCAAGGAGTGGTGAATGTTGTCGTATACTTATCTTCTTGGTCCACCTCAATCTGATTGAAACCTGAGAAACTGTCCAACATGGACATCATTTTGGATCCAACAACTATTTGTAGTATGTGATCCATGTTGGGCAAGGCATAATTATCCTTCAGAGAAGCCTAATTTAGGTTCCAAAAATCTACACAAATTTTGATTTCTCTGTTCTTCTTTGGGATGGGCACGATGTTGGCTATCCATGTAGAGTGATGTATGAGGTAGATAATTTTTGCCTCCAACATCTTATGAACTTCTCTGAAAATTTCATCTAGAACCTTAGGATTGTAGTTTCATTTCTTCTGCTAGAAAGGAACAACTTCAGGCTTGAGAGGGATCATGTGCTTGAAGTCTCCATTCTGGAAAGTCTTGAGGTCTTCATATCCCCAAGAAAACACATCCTTATACTTGGAGAGTAGGTGTTTAGCCTTTTCTCTCTCCTTTTTTGTGCAAAAACTACCAATATTTATCATCTTAGGTTTATTTTTAGTGCCTATGTTCATTCCCTCGAAATCCCCTAAGGTACCACCTTTCATGTCTCTCTCTTTTCTAATATATGCATCATGTATATCAAAAATTTTTTCAAGGGAGATTAGGTGTCGACAAATTTTTTTACCTTTTAACTGTTCCTCCGCAAGCTCTAACTCCTTCCTATCTGGAGAAAGATCCTTGCAGGTATTAGAGCTTCCTTCAAAATATTGATCACTAAACTGATCTGATCCTTCCATGAAAGCTTGTATCTGCTTGTCACTGATGAAGACTTTCTAAACTTCCACATTATCTATAACATTCGGCCTGAAGAGAACTTCAACTTTTTATTTCTTATCTCATATTTCTAGATGTGGGAGGAGAAGTGAAGCTGAGGCGGCCAACAAATCTTCTCTAGTGTTCTACTCTCTTGGAACAACCTGGATTGAAAAGGCATCAAAGTCTTCTATCTCATCCCAGACTCTATTCCTATAACTCCACAATCTTGCATTTTTCACTACGTACTATGCTTGAACTTGCCTCACTATCAACTCTACATCACCGAGTGCTTTAAGGATTTTTACCCCTATTTTCTTTGCAGTAGCAATGCCTAGCAATAGAGCTTCATATTCCACCGTGTTATTAGTGTTCTTGAACTACAATTTATAAGAAAGTTGTATCATGTCTCCTTCCAGGGGAATAAGAACTATGCCAGCCCCTGATCCTACAGTAGCACAACTATTATCAAACTCCAAGGTCCAGATATCCTGATTGTTAGTAATTTTTGACATTTCATCTTGATGATCAAAATCTAAAAACAACATATAATTTCCGAATTCCATCTTCTAGTGGAGGATTTGTGCCTTAGGGTCATCGGACTTCATTACTGTGAATTTGGCCTTTTCCTCGGGCTCCAGCTTTATCTTTTTATTACCCACCGGCATTATAACATGGGACCAGTCCATCTTGATTTCTCCACCTATGTCTCTACAAAAGCTTCTTCTTAGAAGCATACCATAGCTGGCTGAAATATCAGCTACCAAGATGGTTAGCTTCATCCTCTTTGCAGGGTGTGTGGCCAATGCAACTTGTGAATCCTTTACCTAACCTAGGAGTGGAACCCGTGTAGCATCAATTGAATAACAGTGGCGAAAGGTTTTGGTAAGGGTCAATCCAAGGGCTTTAGCAATAGAGGCAGGCATGACAATATCGGAGGCTTCAGAGTCAATAATACAGTTGCTTAGTTCATGACCATTAACAAATAGAGAGACATAAAATGGTTTAGGCTTCTAGCCGAGAATAGTGGCTAAGACTGAAGAATCTTCTTCTTGAAAGAGAAAGGGGAGGACAGGTTCTTCATCATTTAAAGGGCCACTACTACGGGGTTCATGACTAATAGTAGAATTTATATTTGGCTGCATTATGGAATTAGCATCACTTTTACAGTAATCAACAAGATTTTGAAGTTCATTAGGATGAGGTTTTAAATATTCTATGGGAGACACTTGGATTCTGGCCTCCTTGCAATATTGAATTATATCAAAGGAAGACAGAGACTTACCATGTGTTTCAGACTTTGAGTGATCCTTCTTCCAGGATGAAGAAGTAGATGCTCCGGGTGCACCAGCTGAAGGACTAGGTGTAATGTTCCGGGGAGGAAAGGAGTTTCCCAGGTTTTTGTCTCTCTAAGTTCTTGTTTCCACTGCCATTTGAATTCCATCCATGGTGGTAAAGCAATGACCTCTGACTTCGGAATCAGATTCATACTCCAAAAACAGATTCGGAGTATGGGGAGCAAAATCTTCTTCACTTTCAAGATATTCAATAGTCATCTCATTACTTGAAGCTAGATATCTGTATCTATTCATCTCTAAACAAATATTAACATCATGGTCAGCTCTTAGATGAAAAATACACATATTATTCTTTTTAGCTGCCTCAATGGCGAGCTTTTGCTGAGCCGATGGCAACTGAAATTGTTTACCTTCATGTTGTTTTCTAGGAATATCCTGGTATGGCTGGTGGAAGGATGGGGTAGGCTTTCCCATTTGCCTCTTAAGGGAAATAATCTCATTACACAATTTATGAAGCATTGCCTTAGTATTTCTAGTTACACCAGAAGTAGAGCTCGTGGAGGCACCACTCTACACTTCTCACTTCCATTTCCTAGTAGCTATGAGGTCATCCTCTAACTCAATTGCTAGAGTCTGAGTGGCTTGCAGATTGGCCACATGTGCTCGTTTGATTTGGAAACTTATGTTAGGAGGCATTGAACTGATAAAGAACATCTTCTGGTTGTCAACTGTAGGCTTGCTAGCAGCGGGGATCCTGTTAGCTAGCTCGTTAAACCTTGCAATAAAATCCCTCATAGGAATACTAGGTTCTTTATTTATCTGAGTGAGCTGAGTCAGAAGTGTGTGCTCATCTTCCATAATTTTATAGCGAGCTTCAAAGTGGTTCTTCATATCATTCCAACTAGTTATGCATCTTTTAGGGAGATGTTGAAACCAGTCAGCAGCATTTTCAATTAAAGTCTCTACAAACATT
This sequence comes from Thuja plicata, assembly GCA_018584345.1. Lineage (NCBI taxonomy): Eukaryota > Viridiplantae > Streptophyta > Pinopsida > Cupressales > Cupressaceae > Thuja > Thuja plicata. The sequence goes on from MU226355.1 coordinate 67,072, forward strand.
CTTACTACCATGTCTTCGTGCTGGGGGTTTACAATGTTGCATGCGGCAAAGAAGGCTGCAATATGCTCATCAACAGATACTTTCCCATCTCCATTGAACTTGGGAAAGTTCTTTTGGGAAGCTTGAGGTAAGCCATTATTAGCTCCTAGCTGAAGAGGCCCAATGGCATTACCCTAAGGGACGACCATTGAAATAGGGAGGGTTACTAGCATAGCTTGAAAATTTATATTGGTAGGAGAAACCACTCTATGAAGAGTGAGGGCGTTAGACAATAATGAGGTAGTATTTCAGACGATAGGAGGTATAGAAGAATGGCTACAAATCTGGGAAACGGGGAGTGGCGGTGGCAAGAGAGGACCACAAATACTTAGAAAGATAGGATTTTGGACATTGGTTCTTCCTCTTTTGAGAGGCTCCTCTAAAAAACGGAACTTAGCCTTCTACAATTCTTCAAACATAGGATCTTTATGTCCCTCTCTTTGGACACTTCGGGTATGCTTAGGATCCAGAGCTACCGAACCTGATTACTGCAGCTGTACAGCTATGAAGTTTCTTTCCCGTTACACTCCCTCCCAATATTCAATGTTGGCCTCTTCTCTTTCTAGCTCAAAGTTGATTCTTCTGTATTGGTCTAGTGGGACTTGTCCTTTGTGAGGCAACACCATTTCTCCTTAAGAGTGATATGCATAATGTAGCATTAGGAATGCCAAATAGATAATTTCTAGTCACTTAGTAAAGCCAAAAATAGACTTACTAAGCAAACTTAGGAAAATTTTGAGTTCTCCCCAGTAGAGTCACCAAAAACTGTTGGTTTACAGTTTGTCTACTTTAAATCTGATTCATATAATGACTCTTGAAAATACCCAATGCTGGCTATCATAGAACAAAAAGTAACCACATACTCGGTTAGTGGTAGGAATCTATCAATGACCCTTGAATTGAAAGCTACAGTATCCCTTAGGTGAAAGATATGCAATGAATTTTGTCTTTCGGTTTTTAGGGGTATGCTCTTAACCGAAGAGCAGAAGAGGTTCGACCAAGTTGCTCAAAGCTTAAAAATACTTAGGCAATGAATGGGGACTTACTCAAAGACATCCAATCTAAAATGCAAAATATTATGCAGTGTAGGATGAATGCAAACTACCATCTATCAGCAGAGATAAAGAAAGAAAATGTAACAATGCAATTCCCAAATTGCTAAGATTGTGAAACTTTGACAATACCCAGATTATCTCGATCACGTTCTCCATTAACCCTCTTCCCAAATCCTTATGCAAGAACTAAACTATTGAACTAGGATGTACAATGAAATGAAAACATAGTACTTATGGTGAAGATAGTAAACATACAATCCACTGAATGAAAATAACAAAACCCAGTTCATTACTATTCATTCAATTTCCAATATTAGCATCTTCATTCAAAACATCACACAACTAACTAAGATGAACAAAAAAAATCACTTCAAACTCAGATACGCACATAGTAGTCCCAGCTACAGAGGTTTTCCCAAAGTAATTCTTGCTGATCTTATTTACTTTACAGAATTTTACATATATAGGTCTTCTCCAAAATGACCCATTTCAATAATGATTGCCTCTTTACAATATTATGAGAGGAACATTCTAATAATAAACCTAGTTGGTTACAAAAACTCACAAAGTTGACAAAATGCCAAAAATGGCTACAATATACAAAATTTGGGAAGATGACACAGGTCAACAGATTCTATGTTGTAATCTGTGTAACGGCTTTTCCTCTGTAAGCCTACATTACATCCATTACCTTGCCCAAATCCTGAACATTAGGAATGATTATATTGTCACCTCAGATTATCCAAAAATCATGCATCTCTGTCAGTTCATCCAACCTGGCAATTCAGGATTGGAGCTTCTCCGATTCCTTTTTAATCAGAGAATCTATCGCAGAGAGCTCACTGATTCTTGATACTTGGAAGTTAGCTAGATCTGAAATCTCATCTATGAAAGAAAGAAACTTATCTTTCATCCGCTCTGTATTCACCAACTTGTCACTTGTGGAAACTTGAGATTCCATGTGCAATACTTTCAAAAACTCGAACAGTTTATCCATCTCCTTTTGTACTAACTTGACCATAGTCTTGAGTTCATTTGCTAATCTGTTTGAATTCTGAACCACGCACTCTAGAGACTACCTCTAGTGAAATAATGGCTCTTGTCTGGTCTTGAGGATACCATTAGAGATTGAAACACTAGTCTTCATATCAATCACCTCCTACAAGGTGGCTAACTGCTCCGTCAATCCAATGGATGCATTAGATGGTCTCCTAGTTTTTTGATACTATATCCTTCAATTTGTCTACATCAAGTAGAAGGTTCCCCAAATTCTCAATGACAATGGGGCCTTGAACCTTCATCGCTTCTATCCATGCTCTACCAATTTGACCAAACTATCTTTCTTGCTACAACTTCAGTAGCAAGTTCTTATTCTCCTTTGCATTAGGATCAAACTGAGTAGATGAAGTAGTGCCTAGAGAATATTTAATATACTCTACTAGCTCCTTGTTTTTGGACTTGAGGAATTCCTTGTCTTCTCGGAGTTCTTCTAATCTGTCCTCAATCTTCTCATTGGTGGTTTTCTAGATATTCACCATTGAGTCATGCACTGGCACCCCTAGGTCCACCATTTTAATGTGGAAATATTGAGCTGAGAGTTCATGAAACCTTCTTTCTTTCTGTGGCTCTGCTATTTCCATTTGCATAGGCCCAGTCGTGGAGTCATGGGAAAGTGTCAGCACAGAATTTTTCTTCTTTGCCTTCTTTCCCAGTGGCTAAGATGAGGTTGCCTTAAGGATCAGGTCCTTCAAAGAAATGACCTCCTCATGTTGTTTCTTCTTCTTCTCAATGGTTTCCTCCAACCATGAGTCTGTGGATAGCACCTTAATTGCAGACTGGAGAATCGTAGGATCAAACAGCTTCTGGGCAATTGGAGGAGTCTACTTGTCTTATGGTGGAACATGGAAGGAGGCAACCTTAGTCACCGAAAGGGCCAGAGTATTTACCGGCTGAGAGGAATCCTGACCATCCATGGGATTTGTGTCATCCAAGATGATAATTGGACTTGGTGAGGGAGGCTTGGTCACAAGCACCTCTTGTTATTTCTTATTTTCCTTTTCCTTATCTTCTTCCTTCTCCTCTTTATTTCCAATCTCTAGGAACGAACCATCTCCGTAGGTTGGAGTGATGGGAACATTCTTTTCTGGCGACTGGACACCTCCTTGCCTGGCGGATTGCCCTACACCCGATGAAACTTATGGCGCCATAGAAGAAGTGACTATTGATGATGATTTCTCAGCTCCTGAAGTTGTTCCTTTGGATGAACCTGCGCCAAAAGTTCTTTTTCATTGTGCTATGGTCCATTCCACCCATTTGTCGATTCTCTTGATAATGCCTCCCATGAGAAGCTCCAATGACTCAATCACTAGACCAGTTGGTGGAGAGGAAGAAATGGGCAACACCTTGATCTAGTTGTAGGATGAGGGATGCATGAAGAGGCCATCATCTGCAAGATCAGATACATCAACAACATTATTAGACATTGCAATTTCATCCAAGGTTAAACGGGACCATAATTTTACCTATGTTTGATACTCATTAAAAAACTTAGCCCAGAAATCTTTAATGTCCAAGACATGTCTATAGGCATGTTCGAGCTTCAGGTGATCTCTAAAAAAACCCATAGGATCATATTGAGGCCTAAGAACCTCATAATGAGGAAGCTTGATCTTATCCTCAAAACTCTTTACCAAATTCCATGCATCAGATCTGGATGCATAGGAATATTGACCAACCACCACGGGGAAGGAAATTCTAGCGATCTTCTTCATAGTTGAACATAGAGTGTTCACTTCCAATATCTACCGGAAAAGCTCTACCAAGACCACCTTATCTTCAGGATGTCGGGGCAATCTCTTAGGAAATTCAGAGAAGGCTCATATCCGAAGATAAGAGAAACTTGGGAATTGGATGAAAGAGCATCCATACTTACTGATTGTTGAAATGGCCTCTGGCGAGAATCTTCTTTCTCGGCAACCTTGAAGTTCCCGACAGATTATCATTGTGAATGCATCGTTCACAGCAGTATATTCCTCAAAACTCTGATGCAATTACAGATTCGGGTAGAATTCATATATTTTGGTGTTTTTATCAAAGGTCTAGATTGTTGGTAAGCCAGGCCACAGGTGCTGAGACGCCAGAGCATAAATCAAGTAAGAAGACATGTATAACTATTTGAATCCTTGACAAGAACTCATCCAGGATGCTAGCTTCTCACACAGGATTTATGCCCAATCAATGAACATATTTTCTGCACAGATAGCTTAAAAAAGAAAGAAATTATGTTCAACAAGATCCAATATCTCGGGTTTTTAGTCCAATCTGGTCAATAAGGCCAGAATATCAACAATTTCCCTCTTTAGGGTTGTTCCAAAGAGAGTCTTCGACATCTTGCTTTTCTTTGATCAAGGGGTCTGGAACCAGGTCTTCTACATGTCTACCCACCTTAGAGTCTTCGTTTCATTGAACATAGACACAGAAGAACCAAAGTTGATATTGCAATACACGTCTTTCACCAGAATGCTGAAAGCAGATTGGATTAGGGATTTATCAATCGTTAGAAAAATAGACTGATCTGGGAACAAGATTTGTTTTGTCACTGGGTCATATTTCTCTATACATTCTCTGATGAGCTCAGGAGCTTGAACTGCCATTGGAAACCCTGCAGCTTCTACCAGACCACTGTCCTTAAGCTTCTGTGTAATAGGGTGAACTGAATGAGAATTCAATCTTCTATGAAAATCTCTGAGATCAAAGAACCTTAGAGATGTGTCACAAACTTCTTTCAATTCACTTTCAATACAAATTAATCTATCGTAACTAGAAGCTTTAACAACCATTTACTGAAAAACTGAGAACATGAGTGAAGACGAATGGCTTGTTAATCACAAACAGTGCGCAGCAAACGATGGCGAAAGCTTAAGAAATAGCTGCTAAGATCCGAACGTTGGCACCACACGAATGACATTAAGGTGACCTAATAGATGCAACAAAAGGATTAGCATTTAATCATTGATTATCAATGGCTATTTGAAATTCCCATTTCAGAGAAAATAATGGCCCCAAAATCCTCAAACCTACACTTAACTTTATGTTCATTTGCCGCTAGCTGAAACAAATCTTTAGTCTTGCGGAAAAGGAACACACTTTCCTTCCAATGTCGAAATGAATGAATGTTAGACCATTTTACCTTGTGCAGAAAAAGAATATAAGAGAATACTTTTCCCGTAAGCCTATTTCCTTTATTTCAAAAAAGTATCTCGACGACTTCACCTCTTATCCTTGGCGCATATAGACAACTTCTTTTCCGTCGGGGGCACTTAACTTCTTATTTTCTCTTTTCACTTGCATCGGGGTTGCACCTCTGAGACCAACTTCTCCAGAAACTGTATGATTACTACCACTACTCCGCAACTTGATATCTCTGAGAGTTGAAAAACTCTTTTTACGAATAAAAACTTCATCAATCACTTAGATAAAACACATGTTTACCTTCCGGAAAAACATATTGAGCATTATAGATCTGAGAGTGACCACTTCTCATTCGTAAGACGCTATGACACCCCTTTCCCGACATACCTAAATCACCTAAACACGGGATGAAGCAGAAAGAATGAAAAGCCGCTAGGCTCAAATAGGCAAGGCAAATAATTTATCTGATAAGCATATTAGGGGAGGGTTTCAAGATGAATGAGAAGTAGAGTCACCAAAGAACAATTTTACCCCTTAGGACCTAAAGACCTTTAGACTAAAATTTGGCAACAGGTTTTTAATTAATATTTTCAAATATTTAATATATTTTAAGATAGTGTTTATCTATTTTTAAATATTATATTTATTTTAAAGGAGATATATAAGATAATATTCTATAAAATTCTAATTTGAAATTTTATTATTTATTTTAGTTATTTAATAGGTTAGGGAGGCTTACTACTATACCAAACTCGCAATATTAATAAATTAAATTTTTAAAATAAGTTGTTGTATATTTTAAAAATAAAAATTTATTTTAAGTCAATGGGCTCTTGGTCTACTAGTGAAGTTGAATGGCTCACATCGAGCCCAGCTAAGTGCAAGGCTTGACATCATAAGGGATGAGGCCGGGATCGTGCCCCGAGCGAATCAGGTCTCAACCCCTCCATCACTGAGGTGGTTGTTGGACCTCTAACAAGCAAGACTAATTTAGCTTATATTAGATTTCTTTGGAGTTCAAGTATCATTATGAGGGTTCTTTAGATTCAAAAAGACAAGGAAATTGTTAAAAAAGTTTTTCATAATAAATTCCTCGATTCTCATTCTTAAGCCATACACTTACATTTTCCCTTCTTGACCAATAAAAAAGGATGATAGTTTTTGTGAAGAAGCATAATGATATGTCCAATAGACATAAAGAGGTGAGGGCAACACAATGTATTCTAAAACAATTAGGAAGCCCTTTTCACTAGGTTGTCCTAACATTGCCATTCAATAGTCGTCAATGTATGTTTCATCCATACCTTATTGAGAGTTGGTAATTTGTAATTAATTTGTTAAACTTTTTGTGGACTATTTTCTTTTATACATATGATAAATATTAATTGATGGGTTGTTAATTTATTGTTATTTTGTTGACTCTTTGGAATCTATTTTGTATTGTTCTATGTGAACTTTAAGGGAAAAATCAACTCAAAAAAATCATCTTTCTTCATTTAAGAAAAAAAAAACTTTTAATTAAAAACTTAAAAAATCTTACAAATACCTTTTCTAGTCTGAATTGACCTAATAGTAGAGAACTTGTACTCTTGCAAAGGAGGTCACAAATACAACACCTTTTAAACTATGGTGGCCTGACCCTTCAAAGACAACTGTAGTTACCATATTTTTAAAGAAACTGACCATTATATTTAAATGAATCAGATACTCAAATCTTTCCCACATCGTTAGTAGACTTGAATTTTCGCGTAACTCACGCTCATTTTCCCACATATCTCTCAGTTAGTATTAAATAGAAAGGTAGCTTCCGCTCTTATACTCAATTTCCATACGCGATAGTAGTAAAATCTGACCAAATATTTTCTTTGTTGTTGTTTCTTGCTTTCTTTTTTCAAGCTTGTGCACTAATCAGGAAAGATAACAGATAGTAACACACTGTTATCTATATGTAAATTTAAGTCTAGGGTTCGACTTTCCGGGAAAAATTACCTTAAGGCGAAATAGTTGCGATTAAGCATTTAGTTTTCAGAAAATAAATTCTAAGGTATTTGTTTCTGATCTTGAAATTTTTACTTGTTTGTGGTCTTGAAACTTTTACTTTTTCCTCATATCAGTTCTTGAAAAATATTGCAACTATATTGGTTTTCTATGGGTGAGGGTTGGGCGTTGCAAAAATTAAAATTAAAAAATCTTATATTCTGGTTTGGTTGCTTCAATTTTATTTTAGTTTTGTTAAGATTTCTCTTTAGCTTTTTGGTATTTTGGGTTTCTGACTTCTAAACTCTCTATTGTTTGCGTTTCGTGGAAGCGTTGTTTAAATCTTTGCTCGCACCGCTGCTAATTTTTCTTGAGGGCTTTGAAAATTTTGAATACGGTAAAATTTGCAAAGGCTTTTTTTGGAAAACAAATGTGCTGAGGTAACAGATTTCTGATTTTATTTTATTTTTTCTGTTCTGTACGAAGAATTTAAAGATTTTTCTTTCAAGTTGATGTAAAAATTTTGTTCTGAACATTTTGTATAAGCCAATGTTTTATATGAACTCGGATATTATTTGAAGGGTTTTAAATAATAAAAATACTGATTACATTTAGAGCTGGATTTTACAAGCTTTTAATTAAATAATTGCTACAATATTTTTTGGGCGTCTTTCTAGGTGGATTGTGTGCTTTTCTTCTTTTATTTTATAGAAAATTTTAAATAGAAATTGAGTTAAAAATATAAAGATTTAAATATCATCTTGATGTTCTTAAATAATGAAGTTAAGAAAATTCATAGATAAGAGAGTGACATTATAGTGGAGCTATATATGTTTTGCTCGTATAAAAATATCAATTAAGATATTTTTAATAAATAAATGTTTTAAAGATTTTATAATAGTAAGAAGGTTAAAAATTTAAGATTGGAATTGTGAAGTTAGTGATTTCATATTCAAATAGAAATGAGGTACAATACAAGGATTTAAGTAATATTTTGATGATTTTCAATATAAAATTAAGAAATTAGGTAATAGAAAAACAAGTGTTATAAGGGAGTTATCTAAATTTGGTTGGTCAGTTTTAAATTTAATGATTTTGTAATAAGTAAAACTTTTAAGAATTTTATATCAATTTATAAGACAAATTTTTTTAAGACTAATGAAATTGGTGGTCCAATCTTTTTCTCCAATATTAAAAAATAACTTCTAAGAGAGGGAGAAATATTTTCAATCTTGTCACATAGTTGATTGTTGAAAATAGAACTAATAACTAAAAACTATTATTCTCAAAGATAAGATTTTACTTTCTATTGTTTTTAACTCAGGGATCTCCCTATAAAATCAAAACTAATAAATAAAAGACACTATTTTGAACCTTAAGATTATTCTATTTGTTGTCTTTAAATCACAAGTAATCATATTATATCTTAATATATCATTATAGATTTCTATAACTTTTACTCATATTTCTATGATTTGAATACTTTCCCTATTATCTCTTTATATCTTACTTAAATTAAGAATCACACTCTCTATGTTCTTATAGAACTTCAAAAAATATACCTTTTATCTCTTTTTATAAGAAATATCCAACTTACTCTACCAATTAATCGTCTACTATAACCTAAAGATCTACCAAGCTAATCATTTTATAATGTTTATCTCCTCTTGCAACTTGACATCCTTATCTCTCCACTATCTCATTTTCAAACATAATCTATTGGACTATCTATACTACTACTTCACTGTGTCATTCAAGTACTATCATCTACTTTGCAAGAATTAAATGTTACCATCCAATTAAGAATTTAATGTTTTTACTATTTTTTATATATTTATTAAAACAAATATCATATATACTATTGTTTTACAACACATAAATATATAATATAGTAACATTCCAACTATAAATAAAAGTTATTTTGAATTTATAGATTTTAATTATTTGTTTATTTGTAACAATTTTATAGTACAAATATAAATAATATTTATAAATAGAAATTAGATTATAAAAAACATAAGTATTATTACATAATTTTTATACATAATTTACAAAAAAACTCATCATAATAGATAATTTGTTATTAAACAAAATGAATATGCTTTTTTATGGGCAAGGATTTTTTTTTTTAAGGGGAGAATTTTTCTTGTGGGTTTAGTTATTGGTGAGTGAGACTTTTGTGAAAGTTTTGATAAAACTACTCAGACTTAGTTTGCTATTTGAAAAGTTTTGATAAAACTTACTCAGACTTAGTTTGCTATTTGGAGGAATTTTTGTTCAATATGTTTCACTAGTGGGGGATTTTTCATATATGGGTCATGAGCCCTTCCATTTTTAAATGAGGGGTTTTCATGTGGATTTAGCTATCTAGGAGCACGAGCCTTCTGTTTTTTGAAAACAATGATTTTTAATGTAGTTTCCCTATCTGATAAGGGGGCCGTGTTTTTCTAAACTTATGTCCGTTTATCAATGAGCCTTTTCTTTTCTTTTTTTAAATGATGGTTTTTATGCGACTTTAGCTATCTAGGAGTACGAGCCTTCTGTTTTTTTGAAATCGAGGATTCAATATTGGCTCAGCTATCCAATCAGAAAGAGCTAAGCACAAATACTATAAGAGCTAAACACAAAGACTTCCTGATTTATTTCTGATTAAAAAATTCTAATCCTATTATCACAAAGTCAACAACAAATTTAAAACATTGGAGAGAAAAATAGGAAAGAGAGAAGAGTGGGGAAATCCTATGCAGTAACACCCTTCTCACGGTAAGACTACGGGTTGCCTTTGTAAAACGCGTACGTTTCATGGTTTGCAAGGCGTGCGTTTCACAAGAGGGCAGTCTTACTCGCACTTTCCCCGCGCCTTCTCTCTCCCCCACTCTCCGTCAAATTCTTTAATTCCGCTGACTGCGTGATAGTAGGATTTGAATTTCTTACCCAGGAATAAATAGGAAGTGGCCATAAAAGCACGAACAGATTAACTGAAAGTTCAGCTCTCCTCGTTTCCGAAAATTTAGGATCTGTTTTTTTGTTTTTTCCAAGCCAGGAAAAAAGCTTTCGCTCCCTTTTGATATATTTGGGTTTTCTTTCTCTGGCAAGGATTCAAGTTTTTCCCTTGATGGCAGATGTGTGCGATGTGTGAACCACAGGAAGAGAATAATATTAGAGAAGAAAAGGACGCAGACCCACATAGGGAGATTTTTGGGTGGTTGAAAGACAAACCCATTGTTGATCTTAGCCATATGGAGCTTACTAGCAGTGGTTATTATCCAGGTGTTGTTACTCACACTGATGCCCAAATGTCTGAGAAGAAAAAAATCCCTCTGAGACATCCATCAGATTCAAGTTCAGGTACTTTCTGATCTTATTTTGTTAGAAACAATACTGTGTTAACTGGGTATGCTTTTGTGATGTTATTGGGGTAAAATTAGGGCATTATAAAAACAGCAAGTTTCTTTTCCTGTGGATTAGTTAAAGAAAGGTGAGTTTTATTTCAGTGGGTGATGGAAACGGTATTTAGATATCATGAATAGCTTCTCTAGCTTGTCGTTCACAAGATGCCCATCAGTTTTAATGGGCTTAATGATAATATAGCGAATTAGGGTTTTAAAGAATATGCTAGTTAAATTTTTCAATATGTGATATAACTGGAATGCTTTATTTCAGATTTTTGTTATGGAAGCCAGATGAATACGCCGACAGTTATGGGCCAGCACATCACCAGTATGGATACTAATAATAGTATCAACAGCAAAATGAATGTAGACTCTCTGTTGGGTACAGCCTCAGAAATGGAGAGAAGCATTTATCTGAACAATGGAGCTGATTTTGGTATGGAGTCTGGCATTTCAAGGAAAGCAATGAAGAAAATCAAGGTGGAGCCATCAATATACCAGCCCACGATAGCTTGCAAGCCTAGCATCGGTAACAGTTGTTTTTATGAGGAAAGCAATTTGTTCAACAACATTAATTTGAATTGGAACTGGAATAGCAGGAGGTCTTTCAACCCTAATGGCCTAAATACCCATTTGGACCCAGTTAAAGATAGGGCTCCTCCCTGCTTTCAAGTCGAGGCTGAGGAAAATCTCAATATTGTTTCAGATGCTAAATCAAATGAGAATTCTTGGAGTTTTTTGAGCTATGACGATGGCTTTGCTGGATGCTCTAGGACTGTCAAGAAGAGAAGAAATGCGCCTAGGGTTAGGAAAAATAGTGGTTTTAGCTCAAGCCAATGCTTTTTTGAAAGTGGGAAACAGGGGCTTGAAACTGCTGAGACTCCCACTTCTCCACTTTTAGTGGCATATGATGGCATGGACAATAGTGTTGCCAAGAATGGGTGTGTTGGTGATGGATCTGGTTCAGCCAGAGCTTTAAAAAGGCATAGAACCCTCGATCGTCCAGCTGTTGAGGACCCAGATCAGAAGGAGAAGGTTAGTAGCTGTATCATTACTTCTTGATTAAGATCACTTTCGAAAGTTCGTTTATTTTTGTAAAAGATGAAATATGTTTTTTATGGTAGATAATCTGTTTTCTTTTTCCAGCATTAGTATTAGTTAGGCGTGTTTATGTTTAACCTAGAGCACTTGCAATCAGTCACCCTAAGAATTTAAGCTGTTAATCTCATCAGCTTAACACTAATAATCCCACCCTTGGGGCAATGGAATTGCAAATGTTAAATACAGGTATGCCCTTGTATTGAACATATGAAATACACATTGCTTTTTCCTTATATAGCTCTCAACAAATTAATATGTTAATTGCGTTGATGCAAATTTAATTGTATATCCTTTTACGTCAATACAGTTTTAAGTCAATACAGTTCTAATTTACTCTTCTTAGTGATGGGTTACATAACATGATCTAGAACTATTGATTTAAAATAATATAAACAATTTGAATCTCAGAATTCTTGCTTTTATATTAATGAATTACAAAGTTCCAATGTGTACTTGCTTTTATCTTAATGAATTACAAAGTTCCAATGTGTAGAAATTGTGCTAGTTTTAGTTCATATACCTACAGCTTCATAGATCCTAATCTGCATAAAATGGGCTCTGATTTGTCTAATTTTTTTTTTCAGGAGCTCCAAATAAAGAACGTCAGGTTTCTTTTCCAGAAGGAGCTACGAAATAGTGATGTAGGATCTTTGGGAAGAATTGTTCTTCCTAAGGTTAGTATGAACTTTTAATTTAATTAGTGTATCTATGAACTTTTTATTCTTTATATATCAGAAGTTATATGATTTTTTTGAATAATCAAATAATTTGAGTAAATTTGAATTCAAATTTGAGGAAAACCTTTTTCTGATTGTTAAAATATACAATGTAGAAAGAAGCAGAAGCAAATCTGCCAACTTTAATAGCAAGAGAGGGAATCCAAATATGCATGGAGGATATGCAAATGCCAAATAAACAGTGGATCTTCAAATATAGGTGAGCTACTAATCATATAATTTAAGTTGATTAATTTTAAGACATGCTGAGATAAAATGGTAAGTTATTTTAATTATATTTTTAGAACATACAAGGTATGTACTTATTTTTGGACTTTTAGGTTTTGGCCAAACAACAAGAGCCGGATGTATGTCATGGAAAACACAGGTTAATGTTCACTTCTAACTTTATATTATAATGATTATAAGCCTTTTTTTTTTATATACTTATTATGTGTTATGAGCCTTTTCATATGTTTGAATATAAATTTTTATTTTCAGGAGATTTTGTTAAAACACATGGTCTTCACCTTGGAGATTTTGTCATGTTCTACAAGGATGAGGTCAATGGAAAATATGTGAGTAAATATATTATATATAATTACTAATTTATTAAATTTTAGATGTAGTTATATTTTTAATATTATGTTGTACATTTTTATATTATGATTAAATATTTATTAACAAGAGATATATGTTATCAATTGATTTGTGTTTATGTAGATAATCAGTGCTAAGAAGAGCTCAAGCCAATTAACAAATGGAAGTTCAAGTGATACAAGTGGTGTTTATGGATCCTCTACATTGTTGGATGATGGGAGCATTCATCAATCAGGGAGTGAAAAGGAGAATGAAGTAAGTAGCAGATCACCTTATCCAAGTTCGGGCAATATCTCTCACCATGATACAACAAATACTCTATCTATAGCTCAAAATATTGAGGATATCTTTTTAGAGGAGCTTAATTTTTACTTTCCAACCGATTTTGTAGGATACTTTAAATTAGAATCTATTCCTAGTTTTGGAGATGATGAGATCTTGCCTTTAGAATATTTTGTAGATTAGGTATGTAAATATCCTATATATTTCAAAACAACATATAATGTTTTGATCATAATCACAATTTTGTAAATAGTGATTTGACAAACTATTGATATAGTACTATGCTGCTAATATAATACAATTTTCAACCAAATGTGTCTAAAATATTTTATGGAACAAATAACACAATATGTATGCATGAATTCAGTTAAATTTTGTTAGAATAGTGAATTTTTTTCTGCACATTTATTTATTATATATGTTTTATTTTGTTTTATTTATATCAATTAGTACAAATTAATAATTATAAAATTATTTGTTAATTTATTTATTTTCTAAAGAGAAAATAATGTATGAGATTTTTAATGTTTTTAATTCATATATTGAAATTGAGTCATAGTTTTCAATATTAAGATTAATGGGTATAGTAGATCACCATATTCAAGTACAACAAAATTCTCTTCATATACTAAAAAGAATAGTCTATCTATAGTTCAAAATATAAAGTATATATTTTCAAAGGAGTTAAAAATTTTAATTACAACAATTTTTTAGGATAATCAATTGAACTTTATTTCTATTTTTAGATTTAATGAATTCTTTAGCTTAGAATATCTTCTCAATGAGATGATGTATATGATTTACTTTGGATGATGTGTTATATTTATTTTTACATTTTTTATAAATACTAATTCCTAGCTAAACATGATTTCAATTTAATGACTTCAAAAAAAATTAATTTTTATAGTAAATAATACAATAAGTATATATTTTATCAAGAGTATTAAAAAGTTATAGATCATATTACTATTAATATCCCTTTTGTTATATTAGGTGTGTTCATTGATTCATTTATTAAATACAATTTAATATTATTGATGTGTTTGTAGCAATTTATAATATTATATAAATATTTTTATTGATTAACTTCCTTTCTTATCAAGTAAAAATTAATTATATAATATTCCATGTTCTTATTATGCGGAGGGGTCTAATTAAATAAAAAGGATAAGTTGCAAGGGACAAAAATTTATAGAAATGTGAATCTTTACAGAAATAATTTAGGGTAGGATTTAAATTGGTGGAGAAGCCAAGATTTGTAGCAATAGAAAACAAAAAAGAGAGTGGAATCGTAGGATAGATGAATGGGGAAACACTACATCCGAGATCTTTGGATTTTCCATGTGCGCAAAAACCATTCTACTAAATAGAAAGAAGGTACCCATCAATAAGGATCAAAATTATTGAGGCAAACAACAATCTTTTTAGAAACTTAATCAAAAGTAGAATGGGTAGTTTAGGTGTAAGAAGGCTATGAATAAGGAAGCTTAAAAAGCCACAACAAAAATTATGAAATTAGGAAAGGCAAGGATAATTAGTGAAAAATCAATTTCACTGTTAACAATGTGATATAGTAATAGGGCATGTCTTATCAAATAGTGTGGAAATAGAGTGCACGAGGTTATTCAATGGTGAAAAGATCATTTCAAAGATCGGGTAAGCATCAACACTTTACCTAATGACTTCTTCGTTGTATAATGTATAAAATCCAAGTTAAAGATGAAATTTTGGTAAGGATATTTTGTTTTTCATTAATGGTAAGGAGGATGCCAAACCAAGAATATTAGTGAAATTTCCTGTAAATTATAAAATAGTGGATGATTTAAAAATTTGGATAGAAAATGGTAAATGGAATTGGAAAAATTTATTTGATAGGGTTCAAATAGGAAAAAAGTGTTTGATGTAAAGATACATGGGTGCTAGTTGCTCAAATTTTGAGAAAAAGTAATAATAGGCCAATTCCAACCCTTCAAAGGAAAATAAACCCATTGGATTTAATATAAACCCAAAGAATGAGGATATAAGGGTGGAGCCAAAAGAAACCATTTCTTAGGATTACTCAATAGCTATGGGTGACTATGAAATATGCCCTAGAATAAATGATGATGTTTTTTGGAATACTAAAATAAATATACAAGACAACAATATAAAGAGAAAATTGTGAGAGGACAAGCCATAATTTGTTCGAGAAACCTTAATTCTAAAACCATCCATGACTAACAAAGAGGAAAATAATCAATAGAAGATCATAAATTGAGGAGCATGTGAAGTTAGAGGTACAAATCATAGAGGATTCTTGTGCAATCATGGATAATGAAACAATAAGTAGAGAATTCATGGATGAAGTTGTGAACCTTCTTAACATAAAATAGATGCCAATAAAGAGCCACATAATAAATTGCATAGAGGATGAGGAAATTTTAGAAAATGAGAAAAATATTTTGTGTGATAATCTAGATTAAGAGGGCATGAATAATTAAGGCGATATAAATAACATAATATCAGGGATTTGTCAAACAAAAACAATAAAAAACAATCAATTGCAGATAGAAGAAGTCTTAAGGCAAGAAATCTCTTAAGGAACTTAGAACAAAAGATGGAGATGCAATGGGACTAGCTAAAATTTCTAGGATGTTGAGATTAGTGAAGGGAAATCCATTTTTGAAGGAGACATGAAGCTCATAGATGGAATGTTAGGGGCCTAAATTATCCTAATAAATAATGCCTGGTCAAATTGGATGAAGGGAATAACTGGATGGGATTCAGGACTGTAAGTTTATGTGTATTGACCCATTTTTTATATCAAGCAATGATAATTGTGGATGGAATTGGATAAATATATAATAACTCAAGATAAACATATCATAATCAGTGGGTTTTCAATTTTATCTTACAAGATACTAAAAAATAGTGGTATAGGGTTGGAGAGTCAATCAAGGATTTTGTAGATTATGTTGAAAGAAATAACCTCATGGTAATCCACACTTTAAATGGTAACTACAAATGGAAGAATTGGAGATTGTGATTTAGTTACATTGGAGAAAGGTTAGACCAATTTTTTTTCATAGGGGGCATGAAAAAATCTAATTTTTTCTTCAATTGTAAAATTCTACTCTATTCTAGTTGGGATCGCTTCCCTCTATAGTTAGAGATCCTAGATGACAAGAAGCTATATAGAATCATTTTCAAGATCGAGAGCACAAGGATGAAATATCCAAATTTACTTGACTTAATTAATGGTGGGTTGAAGATGGGGTTGAGGGATAAAAAATTATCATGTCATTTCAAAATTTGAGAGGCTAAAAATAAAAATCTTAATGAGGAATGTAGAATAGTTTATATATTTTCCTATCCAAATAGGAGTTAAAGGAAGAGCTATAACTTCTTGAGGAAGTTTTCATCAATGGTGGGACAAACTGAGATGTCTTTCTAAAAGAGAAGAAACTTGTGGTTACCTACTAAGATATTCTTCCTAAAGAAGAAATATTTTGGAGGCAAAATTGATGAGAAAATTGGATTAAGGATGGAGATAAAAAATAATAAATTCTTCCATAATAGTACACATTAGGCACAAATGAAAAATAGAATTGCTTCTCTCAAATTACATGATGGATGGAAAGTGGAGGACCTAGAATAAATAAGTAGAATCTAAATCTTTTTTGACAAACTTGCTAAGTTTTAATTAAGAAATTTAAGATTGCAAGAGGCAATGCTACAAAAAAAATCCCATTTATTACAAAGAATCAAAATTTCTTACTCAATCAATATTTTTCAATGATATAAATCAAACCAACATTATTTCAATTGCATTTGGATAAGGCTCTAACACCTAATGGTTTGGCCTGCTATATTTCTCTATAAATATTGGAATATAATGGGAAATGAAATCAAAGAGGTGATTAATGCATCCTAGACATTTGGTCATTTTTTGAAGGAAATAAATAGTACCTTTATTTCTTTGATTCCCTAAACAGTATTAGTGGAAACATCTTTATCAAGCCCATTCAAGAGAGGCTCATTTGAAATTTATCTCCCTCATATCAAATAATTGAATCATTCAGACAATCATCCATCTATATTGAACATCATACCCAAATTCAAGAGGATAATCCAAAGCACGAAGAAATATTTTCTAAAATAAATCAAGATCCCACAAATGACCAATCCACTCCAATTGTTGACCAAAATTCCATTTATCTTGAACCTCATGATGATCCCACCATACATGTTTGTCCTATACAATATGATCCCCTTCCATCTCAAGAAAAAAACCTCCTTCCAAATCTCATTTACCGTCCACTTCCTAAGGAAATATTATGACCTTCATTCCATTCTTCCAAATGATTCCATCTAAAGTCAAGAGGAAAAAATCCCTTAAAATGGATTCTAATGATCTCTTTTCAAGTCAAGATTAAGGTTTCCCTTCAACTTCATGTCCACCACAAGATCCCATGATCCATTTAGGTCCTCCTCAAGATCCCTACATCCTTTGATTTCCTTTTCCTAATTCTCTAGATGTCTTACAAGATCCTATTCTACCAAATGATCCTGTCACTACTCCTATTCAATCGTAGGATCTCATTGTTCCTCTTCACCCGTTCATCATTTGAACTTATTTTCACAAGTTATTCATGAACCCTGTACATTTCAAATGGATTCCTCCACTTCCATCCAATTATGTCCATTTCATGATCCTATAAGTGCTTCCATATCATTTCACCACAAAATGGACTCGCAGCTTGTAGCAGGTATCCTACTTCTCAAAGAAAGTATTATTAGGTGAAGGAGTTAAGTCTCAAAGAGAAAAGTATATCAAAACCATTCCATATTAAAGAAAATTATTATGTTCATGGCCTTATTTTCAAAGTTCATACTCACAACATTGGTATCCCTACCAAATCCAAACCCAAACGTATACCTTCCCCTTCATCGCTTCCATCCATCTTCTATCCATATATTCCTCCATCCATTATCTCACAATTCACATATACTTTCACAGATGCAAATAAAACAAGGCACACATCTTGGAGAACCATCCACCCATCCACCTATCCCTTTCTATTTTTAGGAAATTTGTCTGCCAAGCATAAAGTATATAAGTTAAGTGGTCGACTTGATGTCAAGGAATGACATGTTTAGTCTATTCAATATTTATACATAAAGAAAAATGTGATTGACATGTCTAGTCTAATCGACATGTCAAGGCTGACAATAATATCAATATTATTTCAGATGTTAAATAAAATGATTATTTTTTTATTTTTTTTAACATTTGATGGTGGCTATGCTAGATGCTCTAGGATTCAAGAAGAGAATAAATGCACCTACGATTAGGAAAAGTAGTGTTTTTTGTGCAGGGTACCCTGACAGAGACATGCAAAGAGGTCACATAGATGGCTCATGGAGAATGCTCATGAAGAATGAATGATCTAAAAGGTCAATATCTGAATGTAATTTGACTTGAAGTCAATTTTGTAATTGGATGTAATAGAATATAATAAGCCTAATGTATAAAGGAATGAAATGGTGTAATAGGGAATTGAGTGAATAAGATGGCCTAGTAGACCTAGGGGTTAGAAATAGGTCTCAGAATGAGTATAAGTATTTTATAATTTTATTTGGGTCCTAAGAAGACAATACCCAAAGTTACAGGGTCTTAGGAGTTAAAATGAATTAGTTTTAAAATTCAGAAATTTGAACATAATAGCTACTTGCCAAAAGAAGGGAAACTCTAAAATTATGTTTATTTTGTATAGTTAGGGGATCTAACCGATAGGGATTAGTTATGGGAGTTATTTCAAGTCTATGTAAGCCTTAGAAAGAATGATATTATGTTAGAATACTTTCGAGATAACTGAGAGGGGGGGGGGGGGGGGGAA
>MU226355.1:124852-139136 GCA_018584345.1 Thuja plicata
TGTATATACACACGTGTGTATACACACATGTGTATATATACATGTGTGTATATACACGTGTGTGTGTATATACACATGTGTGTGTATATATACACACACATATATATACACACATGTGTATATATATACATACCCACATTTTAAAAAAAAAAGATTAAAAAAAGATTTCTAAAAAAAAAAATTTTAAAAAAATTAATAAAAAAAATAAATTTTGAATCCATAAAATTTCTTATTCTCGAATAAGAATAATTCCAGCTTTTTTTTAGAATTAACTAATGCAAGCATAAGCCCCAAAATGGGGATTAGTTTTTTAATTCCAGAATTCAAAAAATGCACCAAACAAAGAATTATTTAATTCGTGCATTATTGGCTGCCTATTCTAGGTTAATTCCAGGTGCCAAACGGGCCCTTGATGTTGTACTACTAGGCAGTGCATGACTGGACAGATTTGTGAAGAAGATAGAATGTCTTGAAGGAAGAGTTTGTTGCTTTGTGTATACGTGAAAAAAATTTTTTGGGTTCCTTAGAGGATTTAGGATCACCTATGAAAGAAATATTGATGGTTGTGGTTACATAAGCCTAATGAATGAAGGATGCATCGCAGGGAGCTTGAAGCATGAGTGAATGGTTGGAGAATGAAGAAGTGGATGAACTCAAGGTGTGGAGTCTAGTGGAGTATAATTTGATTGAAGTTGACCTCTGATATTTATATCGAGTGGTATGGGTCCATAAGTTATCTTAGAATGAAGATTAAAGGAGTTGTCAAGAAACAAGGAAAGAGTTATGAAACCTATAAAAGAAATGGTTACTTACCACTTGCCTTTGCATCAAGTGGTATCAGAGCCTTGAAGATTCTTTGGGAGAAGTGTTGGAGATCAAAATTTGAGATTTTGAAAACCTAGAATCCTTTGTTGAATCCTTAGAGTTTAATTATCCTTTGTGAGAGTTCCAAGGTGGTGATTCAAAGTTGAATGGATCTTAGATTGTAGAGAAGGTTAGGGATTGCTAATCGAAGGATAGAAATTTTCAAGCCATCATGAATGAATATTTGGGTAGAAAAGAGACTCATGGGCATTCATAATTCAGAACACAATGCAAATGTATGGGTAAGCTTTACAAAATGGTCATTTCTAGTGGTTCATTTTTTTATTTTGTTTCAGTTAAGATGGTTGAAAAGTTGTGTCTACAACAGATAGTACATAGTCAACCTTACAAGGTATAGTGGTTACATGTTGGAAGCCAAGTTGAAGTGAAAAAGAAAGCATATGTTTAGTTTAGCATTGGACCATATAATAATGTTGTCTTGTGTGATGTAAGTCCATTAGTAGGATTCCATTTGATCCTTGGGAGGGCATGGAAAGTAGATAAACTTACCCTAAATGATAGAGCAATAAAAAACTATACCTTCATGCATAGTGGCAAGAAAATAATATTGAAATCCTTTAAGAAAGATGAAGCATCATGGAAGCTGCCAACTAGTTTCTTGTTTGAAAAAGACTTCCTAGGAAAAAGGGACCAAGAAGAGGATAATGTGGAAGGCAGGGTAGGAGTTAATGCTTTGGAGTAGCAGGACTATGATGGGGCACAAAGAGATGTGGATCAGATTAAGATCCTAGAGGAGAGAGTAGATGCTGTGAATGGTTCATGTGAAGGACCAAAAGAACAAGTAGAGATGCATGTGAAGATAAACAAAGAGGAGTCGTAGTATGAAGATGAGAAGACTGAGAAGACAATTATGATGTGTGCGCGTAGAGGAGAAATGGCTCATGAGGTTGAGTTGAATGAGATAGAGGAAGGAATTGTAGAGGTTTCTGATAGAGATGTGGAGTGTATGGATGAAGGAATCAAAGTGGGCATAGTCAAGTGTCCATTAAAATTCATTGTTGAAAAGAAGGAAAATAGATGGGTCTATGCAGGATCATGGTATGCCAAAAAGTGGCAATGTGAAAAAATCAGTTTTTCACTCGTCCAAAAGTGCACCCAAAAGTTTGTTGACTTTTGAGTAGGTCTGGGTGTTAGTACACCTGGCCAAGCCAAAAGCCAAAGATAAAGCATTATCAGATGTTTGATAATATATGATGTCCTATCATATGTAATGTCTGATATTATCTGATGTCCGATATTATCTGATGTCTGATAATATCGGATGTTCGATATTCATCAGTCATAATATATTGTTGCCCGTGACTGCATTCAACATTTTCATTATGAAAACATCAAAGCATTGTGAAGTTGAGCCCCTAAAATCATATATATGATACCTATCTGATATTAGATTTTCTACAGTACAGAAGGTAAGTAAAATTTTGTAGTTTCACTCTTTTTTTTGTTTTTGCATCAAAATTTATTGTTTTTTTTTTTTTAAACTAGGTTTTATATGATATTTTGTATTATTTTTTAAAATTGATTATAAACTAGAGTTGAAAATATTATTTATTCTATTTTTTTTTTGAATCAAACATGGATTCAAACTAATCTGAAAATCCTCCCTCTCAGTCCGCCAACAATCTAGACACACCTCAAAACAATCCCTCACCTTCAGAAGACCAATCGTTAGCAAACCCTTGACCAATACAAGATATCCTAGGATATAATCTAAATCATCTTAGAGGATATCAAAACACATATGCAAATATCCCCACCTTGTGTCCCATGTTTTCCATGTTGAACTCCATTATTGAGAGCATGGAGAAACTCACAAAACAACACAATGTTGTACTTCTTTGGTGTGAATCCATGCACACCCAATTTGATGACGGGCTTGACTACAATCAAGTTATGGATCTAAACATAACAAAACATGACATATCTAAATTTTTTGTTGATCCCAAAACCGGTTTGAAGGTGAACCCTAAAAAAACCAAGTTGTCAATTAAATGGTGTACCAATGATGCAATACGTAACAACTTTTGGGATCGTTGGTGGATGGTTTTTGATAGACCACCCCACAGCAATTTGGATGTCCCATTCAATTTCATTTGGAAATTATATGCTAAATTTTTGCTCACTCACAAATTCAATTACTAGAGCATGAGACAGAACCAGGGCATAGGCTTGGGCGCTCCCTAAGATAGGCCAGGGGCACAACAGGTGAAATCCCGCACATATGTCCCCCCTCCCAATATTTCACCACCTCCCACTATACAACATCCTGACATTATTTCAAAGGCTAACTCACAGACTATTCAAGCCATTCACGCCTTGAGTGATCTATTTTTTAGGAAGAGTGAGGCATTGTTGCCTCCTCATAATGATGCTTTTGGTCCTTCCATATCCTCCACGAGCTCACATTTTTGTGTGCCTTATACTTTTGTTATGTGCAAGAATATGTTCTTGGGTCCCTTGAATGATAGTGATGCATTTAACTATGTGTTTGAGGTGGACGATACTACATAGCACACTACATGCACTGAAGCACCCCATGGAGATGTGCATCAGGGGCATACAGAGCCATGGACTCGTACTCTTATGGTAAGAGTAAACAATTAAATTTTTATATTGTATTTAATTTTAAATGTTTGTATTTTTAATATATTTTTCTTATAATGATTGCCCTCTTATACTTTTTATAAATGTTTCATTTATATCAAGTTGATGATAGATGAGGAGATGGCATAGGTGGAGGGGTCCACACTTTCGGCCATTTCATTTGGCCTTGACACTTCCATAGTACATATGTTTTAATGTACTCATTGGTTTCCTTTTATTTTAATATTTTATACGTGTATTTTCTAATTTTGATGATCATCTTATTACATAATGATGTAGTTTTCACCAGTTGCCACTGGACGACAATGTGAGGGGCTTCAAGCATCTAGTGTTGACAAGGGGAAGGTAATTAAGTATTTTAGATTGATTAAGCATACATGTATACTTGTCACTTGTGGATACTCATTATTAATTACATGTTTTATTAGACAGAGGGTGGTGTCTAATGATGTCATGAGACCGGTTTTCCATGATAGAGTCACAAGAATCTCAATTCGCAGTAATAGCCCCATAGTACGTATATTCCTAAATTTATTTTTGTGTAGTTTACTATCAAGTATATATTTAATATGATCAAGTCATGATTGTATGAAACTTATCTATTTGAATTTGTAGGTCACCCCTAGTTTAAGGGAGGTACCATGCCAAGGGTTTGTATCACTGAGGAACCAACTGACATTTCTTGAAGAAAGTTCAACTGAGGTAAGTTTTTATGTTAATTGAGTTATATTTAAAACATGTATTTGCTACCAAGGATTTAACATTAACTAGTATAAGTCTTACATTAATCTCATGTTTGCAAACATATATATAGGTCAGAGTCAACATTGGTGGCATTGTCCCTTTGCATCATCTCTCTTGATGTAGCACTTGCTGCCAAAGATTCTGAAATACTTTACCTTAGGTACATTGCCAAACCAAAGTTCATAGGATGTCTTATCCGCGCCTGGCCTTAATTGGGTTATGTTGATAGTATATACTGATGTGTTTATTGCATCTCTCTAATAGGTGTGCACAACTTTACCTTCAATCATCATAGTGCGCACTGTATCAAGTGTGATCTTGTTCCTCCTTTCTACAATCCCATTTTGCTGAGGGGTTCTACGTGCACTCAACTATCTTTTAATACCTTGTTCTTCACAATAAACATAAAACTGATCAGAGGTGAACTCTCCTCTATCTGATCTCAAACATTACAGTTTCAATCTGGATTCATTCTCAACTTTAGCTTTGAATATTTTAAACTTCTCAGAGGCTTCAAACTTCTCCTTTTAAAACCCAACCCACATCATCCTAGAAAATTCATCAACAAACAAAATGAAGTACCTCTCTCCATAGTATGATCTTGTTTGGGTAGGACCACACAAATATGTATGAACTAGGTGCAATTTGTTTTCAGCCGAGTTCTTCTTGCTTCTGAAGGAACTCCTTACATGCTTTCCCATAACACATTACCTACATATTGTGTCAACTGGTCTTGCAATACTTGGTAGGTCTCTAACTACCTTAACATTTCTTATCTTTACTATATTATCAAAGTTGATATGACAAAGTCTCTTGTGCCATAACCAACTATCATTCACCTTTGCACCAAAACAACTTACATCAAAATTAAGCTGAAAAACATTACCTTTTGTTTTGGAGCCTGATGCAATCATGTCTCCATCCTTGTTGTTAATGATGCACTTGTTGTCTTTGAAATCCAAATGATAACCTTTGTCAAGTAGCTATCCAACACTCAACAAGTTATGATGTAATCCATCCACATATAGAACATCATCTGTCTTATTCTTTCCATCCAAAGTGATAGAACCTCTGCCTATGATAGGTTTAGGAGTGTTATCTCCAAATCTAACCATACCACCTTTATACTTGTTTAACTAAAAAAATCTATCTTTGTCACCAGTCATATGATGAGATCATCCACTATCAATGATCTAATCATTTCTGATGTCTGCTTTGGAAATTAGGACTAGCTCTTGTTCTTCCTTTTCATCTGCAATGTCCATTTCTTCAAGCATCCTTTCCATATCTATAAGGGCGACAAATCCAATTTCATCTTCCCCTGAATATTCATTGGTTACACCTTCAGCATGATAACATTCCTTCTTATATTTTGGTTTGTAATCAAATCTGAAATTCTTGACTCTTGTGGAACATTTAGATGCAAAGTGACCTATTTTATTACATGAAAAACATTTGAATGGAAGTTTTCCTTCATATTTTCCTTTTCCTTTCTTTTCTCTTCTAGAAATCATAGCAATGATTTCTTCAACTTCTTCTTTCTCACAATGACTAGGAATGTGTAAGGATTTCTTACCATGGACTGAGGCTTTGAAAGCTGTTTCACTTTTAGGTTTAGTCTTCAATATTGATATCTCAAATGTAGGGATTTTTCTGATTAGAGTCTCTCTCTTGAAGTTTTGTGAGAATTGCATAGTTTCCTCTAGAATATTGATCTTTTTTTCATAGTCTGATGTCAAATTAGTTAGCAACTTGTCCATTATATCTTCTTATGATGTTTCACCACCATTGTTCCTGATTCTAGATACTGCTTCATTTATCCTTTGATTGTAAGCTCTAATGTTCTCTTCAAGTAACATCTCAAGACTGTTGTATTTCTTCTTCCATGTCTTCCTGTGTGCATTCCTTGCTTGAACATCTCCTTCAAACATGTCTTCTAAATACTTCCACATGGTATATGCTCTGTCAATTTTCTTGATTTTAGAAAATTCACTGTTAGATAAGGTGTTGATTAGGGCTTCTTTGGCAATTGCATTATGTTTGAATATATCCTTTTGTCTGTTAGTAGCATCATCCTTTGCAAGGTCTTTCAGAGATGGAATTACAACCTCTTGTCTAGAAATTTCAAAGATCTCAAAGCCAATACACTACAATTGTGTTATCATTTTGTTTTTTCAATCCAAATAATTTTCTCCATCGAAGTTAGGGCTTTCTTTTCTGAAATAAGACATCTGATCTACCTTAAGCAATTAGGCTTCTTCTCCAAGGCACTTGGCTCTGATACCAATTGTTAGAATAGTCCCAAAGGATAACTAAGAGGGGGGGGGTGAATCAGTTCTCAATAACTTCAGTTATTTTTACTTCTTTAACTTTAGAATACAACCAAGTAAATGCTTAATCAGATCACAGAGTACTTAACACACAATTTGATTACAGGGAAACCAAATGGTAAAAACCCCGGTGGGAATTAGCACCCACAATAAACTATACTTGTTTGTAGTAACCCCTATTAGAAGATATTTCAACCCTGTTAGGAGTTGTACAATACAATGCAATAAGTATAGTGACCTGGTTAAGGGTCATACCTTGTTAGGAGTCTTTTACAAATAATCCTTTTAGGGGTGATGGACTCACTGTCCAAAGCTCACTGCTTGATGGTGAAGGCTAAAACCTTTTGAATAATAGATATACACTATATTTGATGATGAACTATTGAGTAGACCTACTATCTTGATTAGTTCTAGTGTATTACAATCTTTCACTTCTTCAAGTCACATAGACTCTTGATGAATGAACCAACTCTGATAATCTCCTCTATACAACTTTCTTATATTTTCGTATCCATTCACACTTAGTGTGTCACCTTTGAATTTTTATAAGTATCTTCCTCATAGTAATCACATCATGGGACCTATGAGACAACTCTTCATTACATTCTTGTCATCTCTAATAAGCATGCAAGCATAATTACAACCACGCAAGTATAAACCAAATAGACGCGACACTTCACTAAGTTAGCCTCACCAATTTTACTCTAACTTTGTAATCTTCTTGAAACACGTTTGGCGCCTTTAGATTAATATCAACTCATAAATAAACATGAATATCCACACACATATACAAAATATAGGCACAACTAAAGAAACATGTGATATATGTCGGCCCTAAACCGTTACCCTTCCAGAACTATAACTGCCAATAACAGAATTACATAACTTTACTAAAACATGATGTCTGGGTCTGCGTGTATTAACATAACATAATAGACATGTCAAAAACATGTATCTATCCATGTAAGTCTTCATATCATCATTTGGATAAGTGCATACAGAATTACTACTGTGTATTATATGTTGTCATCAATGACAAACATACAATCAATCAACTGCTCATAATCAAATCTCCAACAATACCAAACAATTCTTTTGGTGAATAAGAAAGATTTGATAATTTTTATCTGTAACACTTTTATGACAGGTTTGGAGGGATATTATTTTATTAATCATGAAGCTACTAATGTTACAGATATCTATGGGAACATAGATATGATGGATGAAGGAGTTGGTGCTTGGAATGGGCACATTGTGATTGATTACAGGTATATGAATCCAAGGAACAAAGGATACACTTATGTTGCAGATCCTCAACAAGCAATGGATAAAGACAGGAGGAAAAGAAAGAAATTCCCCATCTAAGGGAATTGGATTGATTTGATCCTCATGAGTATTATGGAGGGTACCCTGACAGAGACATGTAAAGGGGTCACATGGATGGCTCATGGAGAATACTCATGAAGAATGAATTTTCTAAAGGATCAATATCTGAATTTAATTTGAATTCAATTCAATTTTGTAACTAGATGTAATGGAATGTAATAAGCCTAATGTATAAAGGCATGCATTGGTGTAGTAGGGAATTGACTGCATAAGATGACATAGTAGACCTAGGGGTTATAAATAGGTCTCAAAATAAGTATAAGGATTTTAAAATGTTATTTGGGTCCTAAGAAGACAACACACAAAGTTATAGGGTCTTAGGATTTAAAATGAATTAGTTTTAAAATTTGAAATTTTGAAAATAATGGCTAGTTGCCAAAAGGAGGGAAACTCTAAAATTATGTTTAGTTTGTATTGTTAGGGCATCTGAATGATAGGGATTAGTTATGGCAGTTATTTCAAGTCTATGTAAGCCTTAGAAGGCATGATAGCATGGATGTTATGATTCAGATTTCACTTTGTACGGACATGAAGCAATAAAAGTTCAAGTTCTAACAATTTTGAGTCTTATTTTGATGTAGTATTACATTATAATCTTTGGTATGATTTATTAATCATTAAAGAGGTGTTTTAAATCAAGTTTCAACCCATTTTTAATTTTTTTATTGCCACTTTGGACTGACTGTCCTATAGAAACCTCCATTTGTGTTATGATTTAATTATGGATTTGTAAGATCCATTCCATTTTTTAACATACTATTTCTTGGGGATGGATAAACACTTTTAAAATATCTTCCTAACATGAATAATTCAGGAATAAAGATTATTTGTATAGATTAAGAGAAGATGATTGAGATTTGACAGTGTTGAAGGGTTAAGACCGTGGTGCATGGTTATAGAAACAAATAATATAGCCATTAGAGGGGGTGATTTTGTATTTGAATCCATGTTAGGATCGTATAAGGTTGGTGAATCATCCATTTATTTGATGCCATGGTGTTGGGAAGTCATACATTTACAAAGCCCTAGATTTTAGGGGTTGTTGAGAAGAAAATTAGGGCTTTTGCACTTAGAGAGGTCTTAGAACCAAATTAGTTGCATAATCCATGGTTTGGGGTAATTTTATGACTCTGTTGAAAGTATCAAAGTCTATGGTGAAGATACATTAGTAGCTTCTTTGGAAAAGGGGTTTAATTAGTCCTCCTAGTTCAGTGAAAGTGGAAAAGTTTAGTAGGATGATCGAAAACACCTAGGGTTGGTTTTGAGGTATGCTACCAAGCTTGGAAAATGGTATTATAATATGTAATTTTTTTTTGGAGTTGTCTATAAATATTTTGAGAAAGGATTTAAAAACCCTTGATGTTGTACTACTAGGCAGTGCATGACTGGACAAATTTGTGAAGAAGATAGAATGTCTTGAAGGAAGAGTTTGTGGCTTGGTGTATAGGTGAAAAAATTTTGTTGGGGTCCTTAGAGGAGTTAGGATCACCTATGAAAGAAATATTGATGGTTGTGGTTACATAAGCCTAATGAATGAAGGATGCATCGCATGGAGCTTGAAGCATGAGTGAATGGTTGGAGAATGAAGAAGTGGATGAACTCAAGGTGTGGAGTCTAGTGGAGTATAATTTGATTGAAGTTGAACTCTGATATTTATATGGGGTGGTATGGGTCCATAAGTTATCCTAGAATGAAGATTAAAGGATTTGTCAAGAAACAAGGAAAGAGTTATGAAACCTATGAAAGAAATGGTTACTTACCACTTGCCTTTGCATCAAGTGGTATCAGATCCTTCAAGATTCTTTGGGAGAAGAGTTGGAGATCAAAATTTGAGATTTTGAAAACCTAGAATCATTTGTTGAACCCTTAGAGTTGAATTATCCTTTGAGAGAGTTCCAAGGTGGTGATTCAAATTTGAATGGATCTTAGATTGTAGAGAAGGTCAGGGATTGCTAATCGAAGGATAGAAATGTTCAAGCCATCATGAATGAATATTTGGGTAGAAAAGAGACTCATGGGTATTCATAATTCAGAACACAATGCAAATGTATGGGTAAGCTTTACAAAATGGTCATTTCTAGTGGTTCATTTTTTAATTTTGTTTCAATTAAGATGGTTGAAAAGTTGAGTCTACAACAGATAGTACATAGTCAACCTTACAAGGTATAGTGGTTACATGTTGGAAGCCAAGTTGAAGTGAAAAAGAAAGCATATGTTCAATTTAGCATTGGACCATATAAGATTGTTGTCTTGTGTGATGTAATTCCATTAGTAGGATGTCATTTGATCCTTGGGAGGGCATCAAAAGTATATAAACTTACCCTATATGATGGAGAAATAAACAAATATACCTTCATGCATAGTGGCAAGAAAATAATATTGAAATCCTTTAGGAAAGATGAAGCATCATTGAAGCTGCCAACTAGTTTCTTGTTTGAAAAAGAGTTCCTAGGACAAAGGGAAGAAGAAGAGGATAATGTGGAAGGTAGGGTAGGAGTTAATGCTTTGGAGTAGCAGGACTATGATGGGGCATAAAGAGATATGGATCAGATTAAGATCCTAGAGGAGAGAGTAGATGGTGTGAATGCTTCATTTGAAGGACCAGAAGAACAAGTAGAGATGCATGTGAAGATAAACAAAGAGGAGTCATAGTATGAAGATGAGAAGACTGAGAAGATAATTATGATGTGTGGGCCTAGAGAAGAAATGGCTCATGAGGTTGAGTTGACTGAGATAGAGGAAGGAATTGTAGAGGTTTCTGATAGAGATGTGGAGTGTATGGATGAAGGAATCCAAGTGGGGATAGTCAAGTGTTCATTAAAAGTCATTGTTGAAAAGAAGGAAAATAGAGCTATAAATGTAGCCATTGATGAAATGTTTACATGCCCAGGAGGATAGAAATGGAATGAGGAGTTACAGAAGGTCTTAGAGGTGAAAAAGGACCTTGGAGAGTGAAGAGTCAAAGCTTTTGAAGATAGAGTTGAGGAAGAAGCCCTTAGTTATCATAAGAAGATAAAGAAGAGGATTGTGTATCCTATCAAAAGGATTATTGCAGAGAAGAGTCTACTATAGAGAGAACACACTGAGAGAGTTCATGGAGTTTCTTGTGAGAAACCAATACAAGCTACTTAAAACAACAAGGAGACAAGTATTCCAAGTCTTGAAGACAAGACAGATTTGTAGGATGAATTAGATGCCATAGTTGAAGAATGGAAGAAGAAGGGTCGTGTAGTGGAACAATGCCTAGGGAAAGGGCATGAATATGTAGAAGAAAATGGTCATGAAAATACCTTAGAGTCTGAAGTGTCTAAAAGTACAAAGATCTAACAAGGAGTGTGTGAGAAGATAGACTAAGTGTTGAAACCAATGATGGAGAGAGGAGTGGAATACCAAACCATTGTTTTGGTGAATAAGAAATATTTGATCATTTTTATCTCTAACACTTTTATGACAGGTTTGGAGGGATATTATGTTATTAATCATGAAGATGTTGATGTTGCAGATATCTATGGGAGCATAAATATGATGGATGAAGGAGTTAGTTCTAGGAATGGGCACATTGTGATTGATTGCAGGTATATGAATCCAAGGAACAAAGGATACAGTTATGTTGCAGATCTTCAACAAGCAATAGATGGGTCTATGTAGGATCATGGTATGCTAAAAAGTGGCAATGTGAACAAATCAGTTTTTCACTCATCTAAAAGAGAACCCAAAAGTTTGTTGACTTTTGAGTAGGCCTAGGTGTCAGTACACTTGGCCAAGCCAAAATCCAAAGCTAAAGCATTATCAGATGTCTGATAATATATGATGTCCTATTATATGTAATGTCTCATATTATCTAATGTTTGATATTATCTGATGTTCGATAATATCGGATGTCTGATATTCATCAGTCATAATATATTGTTGCCCGCGACTGCATTCAACATTTTCATTATGAAAACATTGAAGCATCGTGAAGTTGAGCCCCTAAAATCATATATATGATACCTATCTGATATTAGATTTGCTACAGTACACAAGGTAAGTAAAATTTTGTAGTTTCACTCTTTTTTTTTTTTGCATCAAAATTTATTGTTTTTTTTTTAAACTAGGTTTTATATTATATTTTGTATTGTTTTTTAAAATTGATTATAAACTAGAGTTGAAAATATTATTTATTCTATTTTTTTTTGAATCAAACATCGATTCAAACTAATCTGAAAACCCTCCCTCTCAGTCTGCCAACAATCTAGACACACCTCAAAACAATCCCTCGCCTTCAGAAGACCAATTATTAGCAAACCCTCGACCAATACAAGATATCCTAGGAGATAATCTAAATCATCTTAGAGGATATCAGAACACATATGCAAATATCCCCACCTTGTGTCCCATGTTTTCCATGTTGAACTCCATTATTGAGAGCATGGAGAAACTCACAAAACAACACAATGTTTTACTTCTTTGGTGTGAATCCATGCACACCCAATTTGATGATGGGCTTGACTACGATCAATTTATGGATCTAAACATAACAAAACATGACATATCTAACTTTTTTGTTGATCCCAAAACCGGTTTGAAGGTGAACCCTAAAAAAACCAAGTTGTCAATTAAATGGTGTACCAATGATGCAATACGTAACAACTTTTGGGATCATTGGTGGATTTTTTTTGATAGACCACCCCACAGCAATTTGGATGTCCCATTCAATTTCATTCGGAAATTATATGCTGAATTTGTGCTCGGTCACAAATTCAATTACTAGAGCATGAGACAGAACCAGAGCGTAGGCTTAGGTACTCCCTAGGATAGGCTAGGGGCACAATGGGTGAAATCTTGCACATATGTCCCCCCTCCCAAGATTTCACCACCTCCCACTGTACAACATCTTGACATTATTTCTAAGGCCGACTCACAGACTATTCAAGCCATTCATTCCTTGAGTGATCTATTCATTAGGAAGAGTAAGGCATTTTTGCCTCCTCATACTGATGCTTCTAGCCCTTCCACATCCTCCATGAGCTCACTTTTTTGTGTGCCTCATACTTGCATTATGTGCAAGAATATGTGCTTGGGTCCCTTGAATGATAGTGATGCATTTAACTATGTGTTTGAGGTGGACAATACTACATAGCACACTACAGGAACTAAAGCACCCCATGGAGATGTGCATCAGGGGCATACTAAGCCATGCTACTCTTATGGTAAGAGTAAAAAATTAACTTTGTATATTGTATTTAATAATAAATGTTCATATTTTTATTAGATTTTTCTTATAATGATTTCCCACTTATATTTATTATAAATGTTTCATTTATATCTAGTTGATGACAGATGAGGAGATGGCACAGGTGGAGGGGTCCACGCTTTCGGCCATTTCATTTGGCCTTGATACTTCCATAGTACATACATTTTAATGTACTCATTGGTTTCCTTTTATTATGATATTGTATACATGTATTTTATAATTTTGATGATCATCTTATTACATACTGATGCAGTTTTCACCAGTTGCCACTGGAGGGCAATGTGAGGGGCTTCAGGTGTTTGGTGTTGAAAAGGGGAAGGTAATTAAGTATTTTAGATTGATTAAGCATACATGTATACTTGTCACTTGTGCGTACTAATTTTTAATTACATGTTTTATTTGATAGAGGGTGGTGTCTAATGATGTTGTGAGACCGGTTCACCATGATAGAGTCACAGGAATCTCAATTCGCAGTGATAGCCCCATAGTACATATATTCCTAAATTTATTTTTGTGTAGTTTACTATCAAGTATATATTTAATATGATCAAGTCATGATTGTATGAAACTTATCTATTTGAATTTGTAGGTCACCCCTAGTTTAAGGGAGGTACCATGCCAAGGGTTTGTATCACTGATGAACCAACCGACATTTCTTGAAGAAAGTTCAACTGAGGTAAGTTTTTATGTTAATTGAGTTATATTTAAAACATGTATTTGCTACCAAGGATTTAACATTAAATATTATAAGTCTTACATTATGCTCATGTTCACAAACATATATACAGGTCAGAGTTGACATTGGTGACATTGTCCCTTTGCAACTAAAGACATATATTAGGTCTCCTGACCGCATGACGGGACCAAGAGGCGAGGTACATGAGAGTTAAATTTATAAAAATATTTATTATTCTTGAATATGATTTTAAATTTTTATTTATTATTTGTAGAAACCATATAAATTAAGTAATATAACTTGGTGTTTCACTTTTGTGTTTGAATGCAGGATCCATCAGAGCCAAAGAGTAGTTTGAAGAGACTTCACTTTGATCATCCACCAGTAGAATAGAATGTCCTAGAAACATTTGTAGTTGAACTT
>MU226355.1:177066-217706 GCA_018584345.1 Thuja plicata
CCTATATAAAATACAAACAATTATAACATAATTATTTACTATACATATAAAACAGATTAATTCTAACTCATAACATAAATTCAGACCAACATCAAATCAAGTCTATAACATAAACTGCATTCTACCACCCCAATAAGGATAACTCCCTAAACATAATTCTAAGTCCAAGGGTACCCTTGAGAGTATCTTGGTTAAATCTCCACACATTAATAGTTTGAGAATTTTGAAGGCACACTCAGACCTGTGTAGCCAGGTGGAGACGATGTCTGGTACCTGCATCCTGCATCACCAACTAATATGCATATACAAATATACATAAAAATAGACAGTAGAAAACAAGGAGGGAGAGTGCGACATCATGTGGATCTCCCGTAGAAGTTACTACGACTGCCCCTCCTCATCCTACACTCACATCAACCAGTGAACATCAAACCATAATAGGGTCAGTAGGGTTAAATCATAATATAAACATCATAACACAAATCAATGTAAAACATTTGACTGATAGTTCATTTCTAGCCATTCATCATTAAATTATAACTCCTTTAATATGTCCAAATAACTATAGTAACCGAACATATATGCTCAAATGTCTCATAAAATGCTAACTAAATACTAATCATAGTTCATCCTAAAATCCAAAGTGTCAAAGCAATAGTCCTGTCCATCTAACATAGGAAGATTCTAGGGTGGGCATTACATGAAGGGTGGAAGAGCGGGTTGGATGAAGTCACAAACTCTGGAGAAGAGGCCATCATAGAGACAAGAATTTTGGGAGAGGATTCATTCAAATTCCTCTGGGCCCAATACTCCAGACTTGGCCTCAAAATTGAGGTATGCAAGCAACTGGTCACGGCCCTAAGGGAGAAATTTATGGTGGTCCAGTATCCATTGGACCTATTTAAAGAATTCATTGTAAGGGTATCACAAGTCAACCCCTTCACCACAAGAACACGCATCCCAAAGGACTACGTCCTCAGTAAATATGATGAGTTGATGGAGTCTTGGTATCCGCCTGCCAGAGACTTCAATGGAGGAAAGCTATCAAGAATATCTATGATGATGCTTCGGGCTCATGACTCTATGAAATTGGTAGAGGAATTCTGGAATGGGGATGGAGAAGTTGAAGAGAAGTTCGAAGCCATCCAGAACCGGTGGAATAGTATTAAGGATATAGATGAAGATGGAATAAACCAAGTTTTGGAAGCATTCAAGAATAATAAAGGACAATAACATTCTCTGAATTCCAGAGATATCCACCAGCAAGGTGTAGTTTGAACATTATTTATTCTTTGCGCATAAGGTCCTAGATCTCAGAGTCCCAGATCTAGCAGTTTTTTATTCTTTTGATGACCCATGTCCAAGTTCCCCGAAGCTAACCGATCATTATCCAACAGTCAATAAGGGTGTCAAAAAGTAGGTGACCCCAGCAAGGCACATCAGTTCAAAGGATGGGTCTGATAGATGGTCTTCCTGAGGTATCGTTCCAACATTAACTATGTGGTGCATCGAAGATAGTGAGCTGCTATTCACATTAATGAGGCATGTAGCCTCGAACTCCCCGAAGATCAGATTTCCTCTATTCTTTCTCTAGAACTCTTCTTGAGGTTGAATCTTCTATCCTCTTTTCTTTTCTTATTCTTCTATCATGTCAGACCTCTGCTCTTTTTGAGGTAGTTGTAAAGTGGTGCAAGTAGTACTGGCCACCAGATATTGTATTTTAAGATTGAGTGTGCAGTTAGATTAGGTTAAGCTTTAGGGAAAGTATGTGTACAAATAACAAGTCTGACCTCATTTCAAGGGTTGGTGAAATTGATGATTTTGCAGTCCATACAATTAGCTTTCAGCATTTTCATTTCTTACTAGTTGTAGAGCTCAATGCTCGGTAGTTCTTCATAATTCTTAGTAGATATTTTCTCTCTTAGAGATGTTGATGTACACACCAAAGACACTAGAAAATTGTTAATGAAGGAAGGATTCTCGCAATGATGTTGTTGGTGTCTTGATCTCTGAGTTAACACTCTTTTGTGTTGTATGTTTCTAATGTCCTTTTCTCTAATGTTTAAGTAGATTAATGACCTCCTTTTCCCCTACTATTGAATATGTATGAATCATTGGTTATTTATATGTTCAGTATTTAGTATAGTCCATTAGAGCATAGTTGATGTTTTAAATGTATTTGCATAACTATAGGTAGAATGAACATGCTCTAACCCTGGCATATCTTTTGAAGGTTGTTTGATAATCCAAATTCTTGCAAGAAACCCCATCATAACAAAATCCCTAGATAAGATGAAGCAAAAACCAGCTATCCCCTTGAACAAAATAGTAACACACCCAACTTAGCTACGGCACTATCGAGACCTGACACTCAGATGCTTGAAGGCCCAAAGAATTTGTTCCTCAGACAACCTTTACAGGCAAAGTTGGTCGGTACCATGATACTTGGTGACAACTTACATATATTGATGAGACCAGTCACAAAGTCCCATCAACAAAAACTAGTGCTAGAAGGAGGGCATGAGCTTGTCCCCTTCAGAATATTTAGACTTTACAGCACCTAAGGGTTCCCCAAGCCATAGTTTTAGGAATCAAACCTTTAGCAAGATAGGATCATTTTCACCTGCATGACTTAAAAGAGTCCTTAGATCAGCCCCCAATCCCAGAAGGTTTCTCAAACTTGAGCCTCCTGCTCAAAAGAAAAGGACCCCACAAACCAAGCAGCCAACCAACCTTGTTTGGGGATCTACTATATCTTAGAATACCCAAGCCCCTCAAATAATCCCAGGGACCAACTCTCAATCCAGCCAAAATCAAGCACCCCTGATGGCTATATACTTTGGTAACACTAGGTCCCTAATGAGGTAGTTCCCTCGTGCTACCAACGATCTTCCTCCGCATCCAGAGAATATCTTCCCTAGATATGAGCATCTAGGCTCACAAATTGTAGAAGATCATCTACAGGCATACAAAGATGTGATAAACTGACACCGGATCCAACATCAAGATGTTGTGACCCAGATGTTCCCTCTATCCTTGGGATGAAATGAGTTAAATTGGTACCTCAACTTACTGGCCAACTCCATTAATAGTTGGCAAGATATGGAAGACACTTTCATGGCGACCTTGCACATTCATGTGGACCCAGCATGGTCCCACAGCTAGTATATCTCCATCAAGAAGGAACCAAATGAACCCCTCGCAACATTTAACATTCGGTTCCAATTAGCCTTGAAGTGGTGCATAGGCCCCTTCATCCCATCCATAGATGTGACCATCTAGAAATAATTGAATGCCATTAACCCTTTTTTTTCCACTTTCCTTTGGAGAACCACCGCCGTGAATGACTGGGATACTCTGGAAAAGGTTTACAACCTGGCCCTGGAGTTGTCATGTTGTTTGAGCAAAGCTCCCAGTGGAATTAGGAAGAGCACACCTTTCAACATGATACCTGGTGGAAATTCTTATGCTGGGGGCTACAATCTGAATCAGGCAATCGGTGCCCCAACGATGGCCATGAGTCCACCACTGTTGATAGACCAGTAGGCCTAGTGCATATATCTTTCACAAACTCAGACAATATCGGGTGTGGAATTTCTTCGCTGGAACTAGCCATAGAAGATGCAATAACCACTGATATAACCCTCCAGAGTACCTTTCTTCCACTCATCCTTGGTTGGAGGATTTTTGTCCTCAACTCTGGGAATTGCTCACTTTCCCTATGAACCAACTGCAACAACCGTCACACTGTGATGTGAACACCTAGCTATCCACCAAGGTTGAATCCCTCTGGTAATTGGTGTCCTCCCTGACTATAGACATGGGACACCTAAAGGTGGGGCCTTCCGTACCTCACAACCCCAATTCCCAGGGAGGGAATATTTTCTCCAGCAAACAAAATACCAATTCTAGAGGAAGAAATTGCAATGAGCCTCAACCCAATCAACAACAATGGAACAACAATGCGAATACCAGAGGTCCTCCTCCAACCAAAATGCCACTCAGGGCGGTGTTGGACGTAGGCATTCTACACATCTTGCAGAATTCCACCCCTTAACCAATTGGTGTAGATTGCATGATACTAACTCTCATTCTGAGGTGAACTATGCCACACTGGAGAAGGTCATCATGATTTCATAGTTGGACAGACATCAACTTGTTGATCCTACTCCCTCGAAAATTCCTACATAAGAGCCCACTCATAGTGCCTTCACCTATGATACCGTATTCTTTGGGATAGAAAAGGCAGATGAAGAAGAGCCCAAATTACAGGGGTTCTTTGATGAATCTATCCAGGCCTTTGTGGACAGTGCCTTCACCAACTCACAGAATCCCTACAACACTCAGAGTCAGGCTGGTCAAGGACTAGTTTACATGTCAACACCTCCCAAAGATACCCCTCCCTGGGATAACACAACTTATCTCTCCTTCCCATAGAAAGGGTTTGGCTCTAACCAAGGTAAGGATCTAGTTGAGGGAAGCCAACTTTACCTAGGGGAGGTTTGACATCACTAAGGTGTTAGAAAGAACCACCACCTCCATGACCTTGATAGAGGTTTTGTTGAACTATCTCGAGCAGAAGAAGTCTCTTCTGAAGCTCTTGGGAAACCTAGAATCTATTAGTCACCCACCCAAGACTGTCAATTTTGACGATGCTAATGCGGCTGTCTTCCAGGGTAAGAATGATGATCCTCCCTTTTTACTAGGTCTAAATATACAAGGGAAGAACCTACACCACTAGTTGGTAGACTCCAAAGCTTTGGGCAATGTCATGCCCTTATCTATATTTAAGAATCTCAAACTCTTTCCCACTCCATCCAATGGCGTAGTAGTCAAGCTGGACAAAATTGCTGTAAAAATGGTAGGTGAGCTGAAGAACATCCAGATTTAGCTCATCCAAGACCCCCAGCTATCAAGCATAATAGACATCCAAGTGGTGGACATCCCCAAAACTTACGGGATGTTGTTAAGTCAGAATTGGTCCAAGGCCCTTGACAGGTATTTATCCATGGACTTCTCCCACTTGTGGCTCCCTTGAGAGGGAAAATCTAACCAAATCCAGGCAGAAAGTGAACCCAGGATGAAGCAAGCCCTCACCGAAGTTGGGAGGGTGATTGAAGTCCTTTTCTCTAAGACTTCCCCCAAGGTGTACTGACCTCTAGAGGTCTTAACATTTGATTTCACCACCGGGGAGGATCCCATAGTTTCTCAAAAAATCCAGGACCTAGACAAAAAATTGAGTGGTGAGGTTGACTCATAAGGTAACATGGAAACTCCTGCTACACTCTTGTCCAACAATTGGTGTCCAGTGCATTATAAAAAAATTTCTAAACTAGAGTGTGAGCCTTGCATCGCCACTTCCACATCAACTCCCTCTGGGAGAAAGAACACAAAGTAGGTTTTCCTCTAGCCAACAATCATTCTAGTGCTACACCCAAGGTGTCACCTATCTAGAAACCCTAACCATAGGCTTCTCGGGAGGTAAACCTCAACCACGTGCCATCAAAGCTAGAGGAAACTCCTCCCAACCTTCCCAACATCAATCCAATTTTCACTTCACCTTCCCAGCCCCAAAAAACAAAAAATGACTTGTGGACCCTGAAGTTTGACAGGTGTCGATCTTAACAAGGATGTGGGGCCGGAGTGGAACTGATCAACCCATGGGGGAATTCCTTCCTCATGTCTTACAAGTTGAATTTTAACTGCACAAATAATTCCACAAAGTACGAGGCCTTGGTCCTTGAACTCCTATTTGCACTAAGAAAAGGAATCACCCACCTCTAGGAAATGGGTGATTCAGAGTTGATCGTTAAACAGGTCTAGAACCAATACACTTGTCATGACAAAAGGCTAGCTACATACCACAATTGGGCATGGAGCCTCATTGAATATTTTGATGCCTTCAGCATTGAACTCATTCCTTGAAAACACAACTACATTGAGGATTCCCTTGTTGTATCTGTCAGCACTCTTGAGCCAATGGATGGCTCATGGCTCTAGAAGTTCTTTGTTGATATGGTCCCCACCCCGTCCATCCCAGACAATATCACTCACTTTCAAGTCTTTGAGGATGACCAACATATTCTGGCCTTCATGGCTAATGTTGGTGTCTTTGAGGATCAGATAGTGGAGGAAAGAGAGCATGACAACATCGGACAGGGTGATGAAGATGATGGGATCATAGAATTACCAACCAACACCATCCCTAGGGGGATGGTAGTGCTAGAGCGCATTTTTGATTCAGACCCATGGGACCAAAAGAAGATATCATCCTCCTTAGAGGGAGAAAATTTTGAAAATATCAACATCAGCCAAGCCTATGAAGAAAAATTGGTACACATTGGCACATCTTTCTCCCTAGAGGAGAAGGAGAAGATTCTCGCGGTTCTCCAAGAATACATCAACATAATTGTGTGGTAGTATGAGGACCTAAAGACCTATGAAAAATCTATCATGACTCATACCATCCCACTAAAACTAGATGCTAAGCCCTTCCGACAGAAGCAAAGACCAGTAAAACCACTGATAGAACCTCTAATTCATCAGGAGGTTCAAAACTGATCTCATCCCAGATTATCTTTCCTATCTGGCACACAACTTGGGTTGCCAACCTCATCCTTGTGAGGAAGAAGAGCGGCGAGATCCTGCTTTGCATGGATTTTCACAATTTGAACAACACATATAAGAAGGATAATCACCCTCTCCCCTCATTAGATGAGGTGTTACAAATCATGAATGGATCTCAAATGATGTCCTTCATGGATGGGTACTCTAGGTATAACCAAGCCATGGTTAAGTATGAAGATAGAGACAAAATGATGTTCACTACCAAGTAGGGAATGTTGGCATACCAGAGGATTCCGTTGGGCCTTATCAACACAGGGGAAACATTTCAAAAGGCTATGGACATTATGTTCGAAGGCCTAGTTAATATATGTATAATCATATACATGGATGATTTGACTGTCTTTTCCCAGGATAGGCGTGATCACACCGCCCACCTCACCCAAACTTGTCAGAGATGTCACCAATATGGAATCTCCCTCAACCCTAAGAAATGTAAATTTGGTGTCACTAGGGGGAAGTTGCTCGGGCATATCATCTTTGAGAAGAGTATATCCATTGACCTTGAGAGAGTTGAAGCATTGTTGAATCTACAGATGCTCGGAAGTAAGAAAGAGATGAGATCTTTCTTTGAAAAGATAAACTTTGTCTAGTGGTTCATCACTAGATTCACCAAGATAGTAAAACCACTCAATGACATGATGAAGAAAGACATCAAGGTTGAGTGGAGTCCGAGAGAAAAGTGGGAATTTGCCCAAATTAAGAAAATGATTGTGGAGGCACCAGTCTTGGCTAGTCTAGATTATTCCCTTCCATTCTACATATACTCCTTTTCTTGGATGCATTTTTCCATGGCAGTCTTGACCTAGAAGGTCAAATGGGAAGAGAGACCAATAGATTTTATAATCTCCCCCTTTAAGAACATCAAAATTTGATATTTGTCTTTGGAAAAGTAGGCCTTTGCTCTTGTCCACATCGTGAAGAAATTTTGATGTTACATTCTCCGGAACAAAGTGCACGCTATCATCCCAGACCAGGTTGTTAAGTCTCTACTCCTACAAAGTGATCTGGGTGAACAATAAGGGAAATGGATGACCATC
This sequence comes from Thuja plicata, assembly GCA_018584345.1. Classification (NCBI taxonomy): domain Eukaryota; kingdom Viridiplantae; phylum Streptophyta; class Pinopsida; order Cupressales; family Cupressaceae; genus Thuja; species Thuja plicata. The sequence goes on from MU226355.1 coordinate 184,731, forward strand.
CTCCAAGAGTATGATTTGGAAATGAAACCCATGAATATAGTCTGAGGCCAAGGACTATGTAGAGTGATGACAGAAGGAACTCTAGACATTGAATTCCAAACTTACATAGTGGAGTCCATCACTCGAGATCCATGGTATACTGACCTGGTATACTTATTTTTGAATAATAGATGCCTGGAGGGGCTTCCCCCAAACAAACTTCGCACCCTGTGGTTTAAAAGTGCACGTTTCATGATAAAAAAATGGAATGCTTTTTTGTAGGAATTATGAGGGAGTGCACCTCCAGTGCATAGATAGGGTTCAGGCTATGAAAATGATTAAAGAATTCCATGGGCACTTCAGAATTGGGAATGGCTCCGCTGATGCCACCACCCAACAGATTCTTTGGGCTAGATATTATTGGCCTTCCATCTTTAAGGATGTCTACACTCACGTTAAGAGATGCCACACTTGTCAAACAACGACACACCATGAGAGGAACCCAGCCATGCCTTTGTAGTTGGTCTTTGAGGTTAGACCCTTCGCCCAATGGGCATTTGATTTTATTAGGGAAATCAACCCCAACTCATCTGCCAACCATTGGTACATTCTAACTCCTACCAATTATTGAAACCGGTGGTCTGAAGTGATTCCTTGCAAAAAAACATGGCAGATGTAGTTATCAAATTATTGGAAGAAAACATAGTCACCTATCTCAAAATACCCTTCACTATAGTGTATGACAATGGTCCAGCATTTTCTTTAGTGCAACTACTTGAATGGACCTATGAGAGAAAGATCACCCTAAATTTCTCTAGCAACTATTACCCCCAGGGTAATGGTGTGGTTGAATCTACCAACAAAAATCTAATTGAGGTGATCAAACATCTATTAGAACAAAACCACCAGGACTAGCATCAAAAGCTTAGGTTCCTTGTGGGAAGATAGTATTAGAATAAAGGAAGACCTGGGGACCTCCCCATTTCACTTGGTTTATGGCCAGAATCCACTATTCCCTATCAACTGATAGATCCCTGTACTACTGTTCATGTAGGAATTCAACAATCGGGACAACATTGTAGAAGTTTGGCTTCTAAACCTAGTGCAAATGGAGGAACAAAGAGATATATCCCTTGAACACTTTGCGCATCATCAAGCAGGAGTAAAGTGATGGTTTGACCGAAGAGCCCAGTATAAGGCCTTTCAAATTTTAGACCTATTCCTTCTGTGGGACAAAGCCCAGGAGAAGAAAATAAAATATACAAGGTTTCAATAGCTCTAGCTCAGACCATATCTAATATCTGAGATCTACGGGGAAAACACTTATTTCCTCAATACTATGACTAGAGAAGCTATCCCGTTGCCTATCAATGGGTAGTTCCTCAAGCACTATTTCGAGTAAGGTGGGTGGCGAGTTTTCCCAGAGTTGTATTTTATGTAAAGTCCCTACTTGTAAATATCTTTCCTGATGTTCCTTTGGGATACCTTGTAAATAGTTTTTTCAATTGTCCTCCCGAACCACCATTTTCTTTGGTTTTGTTTTTTCATCTTTCTTTTTTCTTCTTGTTCCCCCAGGTTCCCAGCATGTTGTCTTCTTCTTGTAGACAGGTATGCTTCACATAACATCTAGTCTTTGGAATGGTATAGCATGGTTGAATCGGTCTGCACTCCAGAGTTATTTTGTAAGTATGTAAAAATGTTATGGGTAATCTACATCAGATTCATATCTTGAAGTCCAAACATCGATTAACATAAAATCCAAAGAAGCAAGTAAATGCTTGATCCTCGAGAGTAGAATGGTTGCACTAGTTATTGGGCAAGTCTAAAAATAATAAAAATATCCCGGGTCTAGAACATTCCCTCGTATTTGGAAATTTAAAATAGATGGCTAGGTGAAATAAGTATTGTCGTAAAACTTAGCTAAGCTTAAGTTTCACGGTGATAGGAGTATCGTCTTCCCATATTCAGAAGAAAAGAAAAGAAAAGAAAAGGAAAGAGTTGAAGAGTAGAGAATTCTGGTATCCGGGGGAAACATGCAATATAGGATGACTTTGGCTTAATTTTGTTCACTGTATCCTCTCTTCTGCTCCTGAAAATCATCAGCTTGATTTTCTTTCAATGATGAAAGACTATAAGATTGAATCAATGATGAGTCAAATTTTCTCACCACCTCGCACCTTGCATGAAGAATAGTCAAGGTAAAGATTAATTCTAGTTTTGCTAACCAAATATTTTGAAGTTCTTGAATGTCATAAGGAATTCGTCCCAGTGAGTCACCATTTTTTATGCCCTACATACCCATCCCTACATTTTTTAGGAAAAATGTTTGGTCCCCATTTTCCCTTTTTCTTTTCCTTGGTTTCCTTTTGTCTCCCTTTTATTTCCCTCTGGGCTTTGCTTTCGCAAGGGTTTTTTTTTGCTTTTCGGTTGTTTTTCCTCTGGGACCGGGTCCCGGAGTGTGGGCTTGTCTTTAGTTTTCCAGATCCCAAACTCTGGGATTATTTGTAACTATTTCCTCTTTTCTTAGAGGGGATAACTACATGGAATCCTTGAGCCTTGAGTCTGGAGGTTTTCCTTTTCCCAAAGTTTACAGAAGGAAATCAATGTGTTTTTACCCTAAGGTTATAAGTAGGATTCACCTGTCACTTTCACATTTACCGCAATCAAAATACTTAGAGAAATTACCAGAGTGATTAAAGTGACCAAAAGAGATTAAGTGTAAATTTCTTTCAATAATTAACAACATTCAAATAGTATTAGACAATGGTGCGTTTGTGATCATTTCAAGGTGAACTAGTTGCAGAGCGCCTCCCATGCTTGCCTTCCCGCATTCTTTGTGTTTTTAGGTAGGCCTTTCTTGCTCTTTTCCTCCATGATTTTTTATTTTCTTCTATTTCATTTCGTTATTTTTTTTCCCCATTCTTTTTATTTATATTTCTGGTTTTGGCTCCTATTGTCGCCTCTCATTTTGGGAGGGCTCTACAGAAGGGTCATCCACCCTCTGTGTAGTTGTAAGTTTAGTAAAATTCTTGTGCATACTTTGTAAATTTTGTATATACCCTTGTACGTTCTATATTTTTTGTATGTAGCTATATATAGCTTGTCCTTTGGTCAGCCTGTGATTCATGCTTCATCCCTTGATGTGCTTCGTCTCTCAGTAAATGTGTGTATTTTATGTACATCCTTCCTGGCCCATGGAAAGCTCATCGTGGCAAGCTCGTTGTACCCAATTTGTTGAGCTCACCCTCATGGCGCCTGCCCGGCTCAAACTTGGCACCTCACCCATTTGAGCCATGAAAAATTTCTCTCTCCTCTATCATGTCATCCTAATGGAAGGATTAATCTCCCATGAACAAGCATTCAAAACCTATCCCATCTGGCATTCATTTCCCCCATGTCAACCCACTTGTCTCCATTAAGATTATTTATGATGTTTGTCGCATGGCTACATGATGACCCATGTTAGCCGAGTATAGCTCATTGTCAGTCATGTCAACAATGGATAGTTTCTCCAGACACCGGTTGCTGAGAAGTCCCTGGGTCTTCATCCCCTTTGTGATGCCTTAACTAATATCTTGAACCTTCAGGCATTGGTCAGAATCCAATCTTTATTAACTTTGATATTCTGGTATTTTGATGCATACTAATACTTTATGAGAAGGTGCAAAATGGTGGTGAATTCCTTGGAATCCCTAAAAAGTTGTATTTTTATCATATTATATGTATTGACGGTTCTCTAGTCTTGTAGGTTGCAGATAATTTGATCAACATGTCTAAAGTGACAACTCCTCCTGATAGTGTGGAGCTTCAAAGTACCTCCACTTGGGTGGCCAAAAAAACTAAGGCCAAGAGGATGCTGGCCAAAATACCATTAAACTCCAAATACCCAAGAGAGGGTGCTCTTGTGGGGTCCAAGGTGGACTCCAAGCTGTAGTAAATAATAGATACAGAGCCTGGACTATGGGCTGAAATGCAAGGCTTGGTCCAAGCAATATACAAATAGAGGACCACAAGAGATGATATGGAAAAATAAATGGGTTCCTCTAGAATTATAAAGGCTGAAAGTTTTCCCTGCTTGATGCAAGCAACATAGATGATAATTCAAATAGCGAGGCTCTACAACACTCCCACCTGGGTTGTTTTGCTCAGTGATCCCCGACCACTACACTACCCGGTGCCCATTGTTAATCTGGATGCAACCACTTTTACTTTGGGGTTGGGGACCCCCTAATTTAAGGGAGCCATTTTTCTCTCCCACTCCGTGTTACTAAAGGAATTTGGGGAAGCATTCCTCCTCATGTGGCAACATCTCAATATTCACCGGTGGAAGTCCCCAAGGAGGTACTATAAAAAGATGAAGCTAGAGATTCCCCGAGGGGACTTTAAGGAATGTATGCTAGTGGGGATTATATTTATATGTAGGCTCTTTGGAGAGCCCCATGCCCAGGATTTTTTGGCAAGGATGTGTTACTTTCTCTACTACATCACCACCCACAATTAGACCTTCAACTAGGTGGCTATCATCACTAGCCATGTAGACGCATAGCTAAAGAGTATTCTCCAAAATTCCAAATTCTACATGAAATCCTATGTATTATGGGCACTGTCCTAATAGAGACCTACTTTTCAGGGTTTTCCAAAAATGGGCATTCTCTGGAATGGTCCTAGCCAGTTGGTGCCAAGGGAACATTATCCCCAGGTCCAATGGGAACTTAGCTTCCCTAATTTTTGCAGGGTAAATGATGCATTCATCTACCACAACAATTTGACACTTACTCAGGACACTGGATACCGATTTCTGTAAGAGGTGATGAACCTGGTAAGCACTTAAGACAATTATTTTATTCAATTCCAGCAACATACATACATTCGGGTGACTGTCTTATGTTGGAAACCCTACCAACTCCCTAGGTGTTGCGGGGATAGGATAATTCTTTTAGAGTTCTCCAAGAAAATCTTGGAGCTCCACACATTATTTTCCTTGAAAAAGGTAGTATATATTATGTTCCTGATGGTTTGTGGGAACTATTCTTGTAGTCTCATGGCGGCTAAGCAGGCCGACAATGAATTAAAAAGTCTAGGACTAGCGGAATTCCACCATACCAGAAGCAATTTTGACCTAGTGGGAAAAATAAGAGAGGCGCTACCCTAGGCATCAACACCACATAAAGATGATATCAAATATTTTTGGGCAAATTTCCAAGAGAGTTTTGATCTTTGGGCCTAGCACCACTCCTGAATGTCCAAAGGTTTAATGAAGGTCCTTAACCTTCGGGTCTTTCCAAAATATTTTGCAAATGATGGGCATCTGGAAGACCCAACATATAAAGAGCAGGGGATTGACAAATTGAATCTCCCTCTAGTGGATTGGGGCACCCTGGAAAACCTAAAAATTGAAGGGGAATGCCACCCCATTATAGATAATAGTCATAAGTACTTTGAGTGTGTGTTTCCAAGGAGCACCCAGAAAGGCCCAATTGTGTGGAGGTCTACTTCAACCTCCAAAGCTGTGGGACCAAGCAAAAGTAAGGGGAAGGAGAATGAAAGTGCCCCAACCCAAGTGCCTTCCCAAGGTCCACTCACCATGATGGCACAGATTCATGAATAGATGGAGGCATCGAGGCTAACAAACCAGAAGATAAGTGCCCAGCTTTCCTATGGCCTCCTTGCAACTCCAGTGGCATCTGCTCACCTTGCGGGATCCCCATCATTGGAAACATTAATAAGAAGGCAAACATTCTCCAAGAGGATAATGAAAATATTCTGTATACCTGGGCCCCATTACAAATAAAGAAGAAGCACAAGGTAAACCCTACCCCAAGCACAGACACTAACCCTGACATGCACAGTGTTCCCCCAATAGAGGTCAATTTAGATTCCCCCAAACTGGATGATATATCAGAGGTCTCTCCCCCACACGATGAATTTGACAACATCTTTAGGATGGATGAGCTTATGAACCTGAATGGGGAAATAGACTAGGCAGTGAAAGAAATTGCCACCCAGGTGAAGGAAGGGACCCCCGCTGAGGAAGAAGTCCTAGAGAAAGAAGCTGCCACAGAGAAGGAAGCTCGGGTAGAAGCACAAAAGGAACCTGAGTGGGAGGAAAAATTGGTCTAGGAAAGAAAGAGATGACCAAGAAAGTTATGAACAACCAGCGACTGGGAAACTGGACCTACAAGATCAACCGTACCCCCAACCATTATGCTCCAAGTGCCTTTGGTTATTCTAGGTGATGAAGTGCCCTAGAATAAATTTTGCGAGGTGATCTCAGTGGCCCAAATGCTAAACATTGGCCAGACACCTCTGCCAGCTCCAGAGGATGTTTCAATGGAGAAGGATGTCCCAGAAAATGATGTCGAAGAACAACAAAAATAGCAGTAGGATGAGGGGAAAAACCCCAAAGATATGAATGTTGATTCACCTGATGTTGAGAAGGACAGGGAAATTCCCAATGATACAGGTGATGCTGATGCCAGAGGATAGGAGGTCCCATAAATCACAGGTAAGGATGCCACCAGGGAGGAAAAAAATGAGACCTCCGGTGTGTAGGAATAGGAACAACAAGAACAACAAGAAAAAGGAGAAAGAGCCTGATGAAATTATAGATACCGAGAATGCACCACCGGACTCCAAAGGGAGTCCCAATACTCAGGCCTTGGTAAAAAAACCACCCTAGCCACCATAATGGCTGGTGGAATCTAGAAAGAGAAAGGCTCTAGAGGCATCAATAGGTGTCCCACTCTCCTTGGCAGAGATGATGACCCAGAACGAAGAGGCAAAGAAGCCTAAAAAGGTCAGGATAGTCCATACCCTTTGGACTGGTCCAGGCAGAAGGACAGATGCAACAATTGTAACACCTCCCATAGATACAGATGTAGCGATGATAAGGGTTGAAGATTATACAATCATAGAGGTACCTCTCAGGAGGAGGGATGAGCAAGGAGAGTTAGACGTGCTAAGAGAGGCAATCTAGGTAGTTGAGGCCTGATATGATAAACAGGCTAAGAAATTGAAGGAGGAAAGAAAAAAGAATGAAAATGTCTTGAGACTTTTAGTAGAGCTTACGCAGCCCTTGGCCGAGATCTATCTGGAAGCTTCCACCTCTAGAACACCACTTTTTAAGGGTTACATGGATGCTCTTAGGGCCATGAAGAAAAAGGCATAGACTATGGATGGGTGGATCACCGAGAAAATAAGGGCCATAAGGCAATTTTTAGATGTATCACTCCCAGACCTTTACTTGGCCAAAAACCTCTTGGGCCAAGTAACCAATGCCATTGTTATATGGGAAGGAAACTTGGAGAAGTATGAAGGGTGGAAGACTGGGTTAGACGAATTCATCAACTTTGAAGAAGAGGTCATCATAGAGATGGGAATTTTTTGAGAGGAGTCATTCGAATTCCTCTGTGCCCAGTACTCCAGACTTGGCCTCAAAATTGAGGTATGCAAGAAATTGGTCACGACCCTAAGGGATAAAGTCATGATAGTCTAGTATCCATTGCATCTACTCAAAGAATTCATTGTAAGGGTGTCACAAGTTGACCCCTTGACCACCAAAACATGCGCCCCAGAGGAATACATCCTCAGTAAATATGATAAGTTGATGGAGTCCCTGTATCAGTATGTCAGAGAATTCAACAAAGGAAAGCTATCAAGAATATCTAAGATGATTCTCTGGGATCATGACTCCATGAAATTAGTAGAGGAATTCTAGAATGGGGTTGGATAATTTAAAGAGAAGTTTTAATCCATCCACAACCGGTGGAATAGTATTAAGGATATAGATGAAGTTGGAATAAGCCAAGTTTTGAAAGCATTTAAGAACAGTAAAGGACAATAAATTTCTCTAGATTCTGGAAATATCCACCAGCAAGGTGTAGTTTGGACATTCTTTATTCTTTGAGCATAAGCTCTTGGATCCCAGAGTCCCAGATCCAACAGTTTTGTATTCTTTTGAAGACACGTTTCAAGGTTCCCTAAAGCAAACCGGTCATTATTTAGTAGTCAATAAGGGTGTCAAAAAGTAGGTGACCCCAGCCAGGCATGTCAATTCATAGGATGATTTTGACATATGGTCTTCCCAAGGCATCATTCCAACATTAACTACCTGGTGCATCAAAGATAGTGAGCCGATATTCTCATTAATGAGGCATGTAGCCTTAAACTCCTGGAAGATCATATTTCCTCTATTCTTTCTTTGATGCTCTTCTCGAGGTTGATTCTTCTATCCTCTCTTCTTTTCTTATTCTTCTTACATGTCAGACCTCTACTCTTTTTGAGGTAGTTCTAAAGTGGTTCAGGTAGTACCAGCCACTAGATATTGTATTTTAAGATTGAGTGTGCAATTAGAATAAGTTAAGATTTAGGGAAAGTATGTGTACAAATAAAAAGTCTGACCTCATTTCAAGTGTCGGCAAAATTGGTGATTTTGTAGTCCATACTATTAGCTTTCATCATTTTCATTTCTTAGTAGTTGAAGAGCTCAATGCTCAACAATTCTTTGTAGTTCTTAGTAGATAGTTTCTCTCTTGGATATTTTGATGTACACACCTATGACGCTGAAAAACTATTAATGAAGAAGGAAGGATTCTCGCAATGATGATGTTGGTGTCTTGATCTTTGAGTTAACACTCTTTTGTGTTGTATTTTTCTGATGTCCTTTTCTCTAATGTCAAATCAGATTAATGACCTCCTTTTACCTTTCTATTAAATATGTATGAATCACTGGTTCTTTATATGTTTAGTATTTAGTATAGTCCATTAGAGCATGATTGATGTTTTAAATTTATTTGCGTAACTATAGGTACAATGAATAGACTCTAACCCTGGCATATCTTTTGAAGTTTGTTTGATGATCCAAATGCTTGTAGGAAACCCCAAACTAAAAAAATCCCCTAAGAAGATGAGCCAAAAACCAGCTATCGCCCTAAAAAAAATAGTCACACACCCAACTTAGCTCCCACACTATCGAGACCCAAAACTCAGGTGCTTGAAGGCTCAAAGAATTTATTCCCCAGATAATTATTATAGAAAAAGTTGTCTGGTACCCTTGTACCTAATGACAACTTACATCTATTAATGAGACTGGTCACAAATTCTCGTCAATAGGTTCTTCATTTTAAACAAACCTGTTGCAGTCTTCTGGTTCTTTTCTACTTTCCTTATCATTATTTTCTACAAATTCATCTATTCTTACATTTTTTACTTTCAATAATCTTGTTAGATAATTTTTTAAGACATTTATAAGCCTTTCTTTTGGTGGAATACCCTAGAAAGATACCTTCATCACTTTTGGAGTCAAGCTTTCCATTTCTATCATCTTTCAAAATATAAAATTGACTACCAAAGATTGTGAAGTAACTTACATTGGGTTTGTAACCATACCAAATTTCATAGGGTGTCTTCTTTGTGTCATTCATTTATACTCTATTCAATGTGTAGACAATAGTACTGACAGCTTCCCTACTGAAAGTTTGAGTAATTCTTTTCTCAATCATCAATGTTCTGTCACAATCAATAATTGATTTGCTTCTCCTTTTAACAATTCTATTTTCTATGGTATTCTCGGTGCAGAAACCTATCTTTTAAGTCCATGATCATTACATAAATTAGTGAATTCATCTAAAATTAACTCCCCTCCTCTATCTTTCCTTAAGCATTTCAATTTCTTATCACTTTGGTTTTCTACCATAGATTTATACCATTTAAACATCTTGAATGCTTCTGCTTTATCTTTTAAGAACATAACTATCATCATTCTAGAATAATGATCAAAAAAGAGAATGAAATACATATCTCCATAGTATCTCTTTGTCCTCATCAGTCCACATAAATCAGTATGGAATAATTCTAGAATTGCATTAGATGCATGGGCTTTACTCTTGAAACTAAACTTAGTCATCTTACCTTTTTGACAATTCTTGCACATGATATGCATGGGCTTTGACATGCTCGGTAAGAATCTGAATTTTCTTTTATTGCTTATCTTTATCATGTTTACAAAATACACATGACACAATATCTTGTGCTACAACCATATATCTTTGTTTCTAGCCATTAAACAAGTGGTTTTAATGTCATCAAGATAGAAAAGGTTACCTTTTGTCTGTTCACCAGTTCTGATCAACTTTCCTGATTCATTGAAGATCTTTGTTTTCTTATTCTCAAATTCTTTTGGGTGACCTATATTGTTTAGCAGTGAAACACTTAATAGATTATAATTTAGTCCTTTTACCTGGTAATAATTTTCACATTTTATCAGGTTATTCAAGATTATGGTTCCTTTACCTTCAACTGGACAAGGTGTGTCATTACCCATTGTTAATGATCCACCATTATAGTATTCAAAAGTTTCAAACTTTTTATTATCACCGGTCATGTGGTGAGTGTAGTCACTATCTATGATCCATACATCATTCTTACTAACCTTAGATATGAGTGTAGTTTCTACATACCTTTCTTCTTCTTCATCAGAATCATCCTTCATGGCTACAAATAACATCTCAATGTCTTCTTCGGATTCGGTGTCAGTATCATCAACTTTGTTCTCCTCTAGGTAACAAGATTTCTTCTCTTTGTCCTTGTAGTCTCAAGTATCTCTTCTTTCAGATTTTTGGTTGCTTCGATAATCTCTATTATTGCCTCGGTAAGACTTATTTTCATATATTTTGTCATTACTTCTGTCATATTTTCTTCTCTTACAAAATCTTGTAACAAAGTGTCCAATGTCTTTACAATTAAAACATACAAGTGGTAATTTACCTTTGTATCTACCTTTTCCTCTCTACAATCTTCTTGCCATTAGTGCTTCAATTTGATCAATTCCTTGTTCCTCATTATCACTTTCACTATCATTTCTAGTAATGTGTCTATGACTTGACATACTTAGTTTCAAAGAAGATTTGAATGCAGATTCTATAGATGGTAAGACACTATTATTAAATTTATTCATCTCAAATGAAATTCATCTACCAATCAGATTATCTAGAGTAACTGTATTTTTTACAACTGCTCTCATTTCTTGTATAGAAGAAACTCTAATAGCATATACAGGCAGTAAGGTTCTTAGAATTTTACTTACCACTGTCTCTTCTTCAAGTACACCTCCAACTCCTCAGATATCATTGACTACCTCTTTGATTCTGCAGCTATACTAAGTGATATTTTCTTCTTCTTTCATCCTTGGGTCATCAAACCTATCTCTTCATCTTTCTTCCTTGGCTCTTAGTACATTAGCATCTCCTTCATGTACGAGATTCAATTTATCCCACATTTTCTTTGCAGGGGTACAAGTTTTGACATCTTCAAACTCAACATCAAAGATTGAGGAAGCAAGTTCTATCATCATGCAATTATGCTCATGTTTTTATCTCAATTTCTCAAGAGTGTGAGGTTGTATAGGAAACACATATTCAGGATCAAGGTGTTGAGTAACATCATTACCAATACCTGATAGGTGAAGTCTTATTATGCTTTTCCATGATGTAAAGTTGTCTTTATTAAACTTGGGAAAATCTCACTTGTTCATCTTGTGATCTTTTGGTTGAGATGTTAAACTCCCTTTCTAAGCACACAAGCTCTGATACCAATTGTTAGAAATAACTAAGAGGGGGGGGTGAATCACTGGCCTCAAAAATATTCCAATAAATCAACCCAAAATCTTAGTACCATAATATTAAGCCTCTAGTTATCTTCAGTCCTACAAGATGTATGTCTTCAAATAAACTTATCAAATAGCTACTGCTCAGAGTTCACTGTTAAACCTTATTCTTAATGTTTACCGAATAACAATCTTTCATTTACCGAAATATAGTAAATTTCTTAGTGTATGCCGATCAATCCATATTAGTTATGTGTAATGCAAAACACTAAAGTAATTACTCATAAACACATTAACACATGGATTTTTAACATGGAAACAATATTAAGGGAAAAACCACTTGGAACTGGTAACCCAAAATTTTCACTCTTTTGAAGTGAGCTCAGTGAAGAGCCAACCCTATTAAAGGTTACAAAGACACTGTTAGGAGTGATCTTGTTAGAGGATTTAAATAGAATAGTTTGTCACTTGATATCAGGCATCTCTATGCTACCTCCTATGACCAAACCTATTGTAGGTTTTCAAATGGTATGTGGCATCTCTTCCTATCTTAATGATCAAAATTTTTCATACTCCTTGGGATGTATCTCAATATAGAAAAGATTGTTAAGTCCTCCTCGATTAAGAGACTTTCTGAATCAATGGTTAAACTGAAAGAGTAAATGATCTGTTCACACATACAACTTATAATTGCAGATTTTCAAATGTATTGTAAGCTTATTTTACCTTTCTGATCAATATGTCTTTTCACTACCTTTTCTCCACTTCTTTCTACTCAGTGATGTTGTGCTTCTCTATTGCTCGATGTCTGCAGAAATCTTTAGCTCTTTCCTTAGCTTGACTGATCAAGACTCTATGAAGTTGTTCCTCATTAGTTTCTCTCTAGCATCCTCTTTCTCATTCAATCTCCTTAATCCACAATGAATCAAGTTGTCTCTTTATAGATATGATATCCACATTTCTCACTTCTTGATTTTCTTGTTCTTGGTGTGATCCGCAATCTTAGCTAATATTTCTTTAAAGCATAACTCTTGTTTTATCTCATATAAATCTTCTTTCCAACTAGATAAAAACAACTTTAAATCTTTGACTTATCTCTGTCTTTAACTTGTTCATGAAAACAATATCAACAACCAATTAAGTCTATCTTTAGTTCTACCAGCAAAGTATTTTTTCATTTCATAACTTGAGTTAAGTTCAGTATTTTAACTCTTTGATAGCTTCATTCAACACTTCAGTTCTCCTTGGGCTTCTCTATTGGTGTTGTATGTCCGCCGAGGTTGTCTGTTTGTTAGTCTTATCTATTCATCGGTTAACACTGTAACTCTGGCCGTTAGTAATTATTGTGATTTTTCTCATCGATAATGCTTGTCAGTTTCTTTTCTTGGGCATCACTATGACTTTTCTCTCAGTTTTCTCTATCCTTTGGTTTCTACTAACCATTGATGTTTGAAGTCACTTAGTAAATGCTGGTCTTTTATGCATTACTGAAAGCATAATCTTTATCTCTTTGATTCTCTAAAGTCTTTTACACTTTAAATATAATTGATTAGATTATATCAAGTTTCCATCAATGACAATACAATCCATTAACTGATTTAATTTCTTGCATTATCTTTCTACATTTTGATGATCAACTTAACATCTTCAAAGATTCAATCAGTTACATTTCATCAAGAACTTGGTAATGATTTTAATGTTTAAAATGGGCAGAATATAACCAAATTCAATCATACATGTATCTCAAAAGAAAATACTATTTCTTGATCAGTGCCTTATACATTGGGCAATACCTCATTGCAAAAACTTGAAAAATGAAACAAACTTATTGTCAGAGACTCTTAGCCACAAGTACAAGCAACCTAGACTATACACTTCTTACAATATCCTTATGTAGACAAACCAAATGAGCCTATGTCATATCCAAAGAATTTCAATTTGATCCTAGATCAAAGCTAAGGAATAACAACATATGCACATAAAAAAATTCTATGCAATGAGTCACAAAAGTCATAACTCAAAAGATAAACACTGAGGAGAGACTTAAATCTGAGAAGGCTTATATTAAGTATCATGGATCAAGTTTCTCTATCAATTTGACTAAGGAAATATACTGTTCAACAATATGCAAAAGATCATAAAAATTTCTACTCTGTCTTAATACAGTTTGAAAACAAATTTTCTATCTCCCTAACTGGAAACAAGTATGAAGCCTAATGTTTTTCTACACTTTCCCAATTCTCCAACCCTTACTAAATGTTATTGTAAATCACTTTATAGAAATAGGGATTGCAACAAGCCTCAGATCATTTAGGGTTAGGGAAAACTACTAAGTTAAAAATAAATAACTCCTCCAACCACCAAATTTTTTAGTCGTCAAGTTGAAACCCTATCTTCTTCACTCCATCCGGTGTACCCTCTGATTTGCAACCACCATTGACCTCAGGATGAAAACCCAACATTAATATAGAGGAGACAATGCATTTTTTAAGGGTTACATAAGATTTCTAGATCTGATAAGAAACCATAACCATCACTTTCACAAACTAAATGAAACCAATGAGTATTTCAAGCTATCATATCTTATCCTTTATATCATCCTCAAATGCATAAATGTAACACAGAAGATCAGATTGATAAATTTATTTCTATTTCATATAAGACAGAGTCTACCTCTTTAAAACCCTAATGAAAATAATTTAAAATTTTTAAAATCGGTTGCAATGGCTACAGGTGGTGTGGAAACCTTCATCGATGGTCGAGATTCAAACCTTTATGCAACTTTAAGACATAGTCGTAGATCACATTTTAAGTTACCCACAAGCCAATGATCTAAATTGGACATGCGTTGCCAAGTCATGATTCCACTAACAATATCTCCTGATCAACTTTTTTTTTAGGCTTAATGCCCATTGTATTATCAAGATACATTTGAAATCACTTTAACCTGCCTTAGCTCCAACCACATTTCCATGCATTCGCCTGTTGTGAACCCATGATGGATTGAAAGGTTGCACCTTCCATTTGAGGCTTTACCCACACTGTTAGATCTTCCTTAATCTGTTAGAACATTAACTAAATCATAATAATAACTTAGTCCCACCAACTTCTATATGGCACTCTGTCACAATGCCTTGAATACTAATCTTTGTGCATCTTTTCTCAGTGGTAAAGCACCATTCATCTAATGAAAAACATCTAACTATCCAGAAACTGCCTTGGTAACCCAACATCCTTTGTCCCACTTAGCTCCATGTGGTGCAAGGGCATGATCCCATGAATGATAAATAGAATACATCTTCATCATAGTGGAATCACGTGAACCACATGATCAAATCTGATTTGACAGATCTTTAAAAATTTGTGTAAGCCCGACCACTTTCCACATGGAACTCAGTCTCATTCCCATGATGGTTTAACTGACATACTTATGTTGATTTATTAACAATGCCAATCAATAGATCAAAAGGGATCTGATGATGTAAGATATTTTCTGCCAGCTATTGAAGGAGAGACACTTGGCATCATGATGTGATGCCTTGAAAGATAAAGCAGGTGAATCTCATGATTAAGGGATCATGCCAATCGTTAGATGAAAAATAAGCTGCTCAACAGATGTGAAAAGGGATATTTCACCTTGGGGACATTAGACATAGGAAAATAAATACAACCCACTAGGTCCTTATGAAAAATTAAAAGGTGGCCCCTTACGATGACAACTTTAAAGGCACATGGGACTTTAGGAATTAAGTGAATGAAATATTAACTCCATTTTATAAGAGATGCATGAGACTTAGGGTTTTAGACATGAAAGAACTAGGCCTAAAAACTTGCAGATAGATACCAGGGGAACTCCATTCAAGCCAAAATTTTAACAGATGTAACAAAACAAAAGAAGGATAAGAAGAGCTAGAAGAGATTTTGTGAAGATCTACGGATCTGAGAATAAGTAGAAGGAAAATGGAAGAGATAATAGCACATTATTTTAGGAGGTAATAAGATTTCTTTGTGGATTTCAAGCAGAAGTTTATATTATGTCTTTGTGTTCCTACCAAGTTGTTGTGTGTCACAAATCTACACTAGTTTGGAAGGTAAAGCTGAAGCTTGCAAAGAAGTTTTGTAATTGGTAGAAGGTACATGGACCGATGCTTGCAAAATATCTCAGTTGTGGATCTTAGTGATTTCATTGTATTTGGTCGTAACCGATAAGGCCTTACAACCTGACATGTTTCATGTAATTGAATCTAAATATGATTGTAAATTTATATAATTTTTTATATCTGTGTTGTTTTTTGGTTTTTTTCATTGTCTTGTTGTTGGCTTCAAGTTTGGATAGTCCTTTATTGGATCCTCTAATCTTGACTACATCAAGTGGTATCACGGTATGGTTTGATCTTGTTGGGGTGGCTACCGAACTATATTCTAGACTTGTAGTTATTCCTGTGGCATTGTTGTGAGTCGATAGTGAGTGGATATGACTTACATCAATGAAGGATTTGTACAAGGTGGCTAGAGGGGAGATTTATTTCCACTTGTGGAGTTTGTTATTTAAGAAACTTGGGTTGTATGCCTTAGGGTTTTGGAGATTCCTGCTCATAGATTAAACCCTAGGATGGTTGATCAGATTTTTAAGGATCTTCTAGATGAGATCCATGGTGAGATGAAGAAGTTGAGGAATGAAGTCATTAAGGATGTCAAAGTTGTTTTTGTTGGATTACAATAGAAGCCTAGATCTATTGCTACTTGTTAGTGTATATATGAGTTTCCTTGTATAAGTGTCTTTGACCCTTTGTTTTTTATTTAAATCATTGCTCAATCCTCCTAGTCCTTGAAGTTTGCATTGGTCCATTTTTTGTGTCCATATTTACTCCTTGGGATAGCTATCACAATGCTTTAAATCTATCTTGAATGATCAGTTTTCCTCGATCAAGTGTTTGTAGCTTTGAGTCGTTGTGAACCACTTTGAACCTGTTTGAACCTTGGTTAGAAGTAGTTCCAACCAATTCAAACAAGTAATTTTTATCTAACAATTGTAATTGTAGGTGGGACCCTTTCATAAGTCATGATGCAGTCATGAACCACTTTGAACCTCTTTGAACCTTGGTTCAAAGTAGTTCAAAGTAGTTCAAAGAAATTCATAATGTGCCAAAGGACTGGATTGGCGACCAACATGACAAGTTATATGATGTGCCAGATAATTAATCATCACAATGATGGAATCATATAGATCAGGAATATGGTAACCACAGATGTGGTATGAGATTAAAGCACAAATTGATCGAATCAATTCCCAAAATGAGTTAAATGATGGTATTAGATAGGAATAAATGATATCAGTAGAAAAATATCAGTTATGACATGAGTAAAGGTATGGGCAATTTTTCAAAGAATATCAGTAGAAAAATATCATATCACGATGTATCCCCCACTATTAAAATTATGCCTCAATTGATGTTCAAATATTTTTTGGTACTTTGCGGGTATGTGAATCTCTTTAAATCATATCATCTTGGTTTGTTCATTTCAAAACAAAATATTGCAAAGTTTTTGCTGCGGAAGATAAGAAGTTTTCTGTAAGGTAGTGGATTAATGGTAAATGAAAAGATCCTTTCATTAATTCATGCTTCTACATGTTTCTTTGAATTTTAAAGGTTACAGAGTTTTGTATTGTAACTGGGAGAAAGATGAAGGCCATTATGCATTTCTTTGGTAATATTGTTAGTTTAGAATGTCGAGGTCCAGTAATTTCAGACACTGACTAAATGAGAGTTGAGATAGACAAGATGGTTCATAGTTTCAAAGAATTTATGGAAATGAGCATATCCTTTAGATTATCTCAAGAATTTTGTTTCAAGTTTCTGCCTTTCCTCCTGCCATTATAAATCCTAAGATAATTCAACATTGTATTAACCATTATGATGCAAGCTCCAAATGTATATTGAAAAATCATGGCCAACATTTTTTGTGAATAACCAAAGAAACAATCATGTCAATCTTCAAGCTTCCCAATGAATCCTTTGCTAGTTTCATCCCAACCCAATCTTTCGCTTAGTTTATGGACTGACTTGAGAAGAACCACAATAGTATCACCCATAAATGGACTGAGGAATTTTATAGAGGAGGTTCTAGGTTTCCCGACCTATTAACTAAAGATCATATGAAATCACATATCCATGACTTAGTTGTCTTGTTGCATAGAGCAAAGGGGTATTCTCAAGTACTCCTCTTTAAATATTGAATGTATCATTACATACAAATAATTCTAGATGGGAAACAATACCTAGATTAGACCGAGGTAATTGCCAGTTTAATGAGGGATCAACTCAAACAGACACAAATGAACAAGAAGGAGTTTTATATGTCCTCATATTGTATATACTACCTGGCATGTACCAGGAACTTTCTGGGATTCCTCATGAACCATGGAGTGAAGAAATAAATATTTATGAATACTACCCCTTACTAAGAAGAGACAAAATGCTAGAGAATTTTCGTAGAGTTCATGATGTGTTCTTAGGGAATTTATGGTATGACTTGGCTGGTACTCTGGGGAAGAGAATATCCCTAGATGCACAAAAGATGATCCAAAGTTATGGTAGATTTTACATTCAATTCCATGGTTCACCTATGTCAAAGTGGAGGATTTGACAAAGAACCTCTCAAGATGCAAATGTTTACTTTTGATTTTTTTATCATAGCATAAATATGTAGCCATTTATTCACAGTGATTAAGAACAATGTCCCAGAAGAAAAATAAGATTCTATGTTTCCATTAAAACTTAGGGATTTAACTTTTAAGAGCATGATCGATGCCTCAGTGGTGGGCATTGATCTACTGAATTTTAACATGCAATTTTATGGAGAAAGAAGAGGTTTTGATAGTAAAGGTTTTGCAAGACAAACCCTTGGCATCAAAAATCAGATGAAATCAATTCCACACATTGAATATTTGGGGGAAGATTTTAATGATGAAAAAGATATAGAAAAAGGGATCATTCTAGACTGTTAATACCTAAAATAAAAAAATTTACAATTCAAATTCAACACTGAAGTCTTAGATGAAGATAATTCTGAGATTGTTGAACCTGCTTATGAAAGTTTAGATAAAATTAATTCTACAAGAGATTGATTGGACTAGAGAAGAATAATATGATAAAAAATTGAGGGCCAGGTCAATCTTAAAGTTTATGGATGACTGGTTGGAAGTGAAGAAACAAAGAAGAATAAAGGTAACACCATTTAAAATATTTGATATAAATATTGTCCCAGTTTGATTATCAGCCAATACCTCTAATGTCTCCCTTTTTTTTAATGATACGGGTGTTCTTATTTTTTCTAAGAAGAAGGAGGCTACAAGTGAACAAACCACTACACCTTCGATGAGGCCAAGAACTAGATCATAGGAACGTACCCAAATGGATTTAGAAGATTAGAGCTTCATAGATATTGAGACAAATGGTGAAGATATCTCTCTCACATAAGAAGAATAGAAGAAAGACCAAGGATTTTATGATGGTAAAAATTATGCTCAGCCATAAAATGTGATGCCTACTAACAATAGATAAAAGATTCATTTCTGGTTTAGTTCCCCCTTAGCTATCTGATTAAATAAACAGAAAGCATAGTATGAGTCCAATTTCCCTACTTGTTAAAGATATAGTTACTAAGTATGCAATCCATAGTCCAAAGGCTAAAAGAGTTAAAAATAATGCAAGGCCTATCATGGGAAAGGTAACCATGGAGATCATGACATATAAACAAAAGGAAGTAATTCAAGATCCTGAGGCAGAGGATTTTAAAGTCACAAAAATAGAGTTGGGAGTTTTTAACCGTGACATCAGAGATCATATGTTTAAATTCTCAACTGATCATATGTTGACCCAATCCAAAAAATATGGTCAAGACAAGAGAGAAATTAAGAAGCTAGTAATAACCATCACCGAGTTCTTTAGTTCTTTAAGAAATGTGGGGGCATTACCTTCGTCTCAAGCTCCATAGTCTTTTGATCCTAATTCTTGAGATAGAAAGTAGTTACTAAAGAAGATGCAACACAACAGGGCTTTGACAGAAGCAATGAATAACTTGATCGATGGTATCATAAAAGAGGGAAGCAAATTCATATAGGAATTCATCATTACATATACATAAGGAGAATAATTACTTGGTGAAATAAAAACTTTGATACTAGTATGGGAATTACATGAGGCTAAATTTGTAGTTGTTGTATCTCAGGTTTATGAGGTAGAAGAATATGGGGTAGAAAAGCTTTTATCAGAGAATCTGATGAAGTTAGTAGATCCATGTATGGTTTTAATACTAAAGAAAAATATGGTATGGAAAGGTTCTCTATTTAAAACTGCAATCCTGAGTGTGTAGGCCATTAGGAAGGAAGTAAAAGAAATGCATGAGGATGCACTGAAGGATATAAAGGTAGTGTATCCATCAGAAATTCTTGAGTTTGATAAGGGGAGCCTAGATTGAGAGACTACAATAACAATTTTTGAAGCTACCATGTATGCCATCAAAGAGAGTGAAGATCCCACAGCCCAAGATTTCACCAGAGTAGTGAATGTGTAATCAATGTTGTACCTAAACATAGGGAAACTGCCTAAGAAGGCAGAAGAATCAAGGAGGTCAAATGGAAGAAGGATGCCTAGTGAGAAAAGTTGTCAAGATTGAACAACTTGCACTCTCATCTGAAGTAGGAATTGGTGAGCACTTTTAGGAGTTGGTGGTTAGTGAAATACGCCGTGTTGGATAACAAATGATCGAAAAAAAAATTGGTTTTTTGTTGTTTAGTTATTTTGATTGGGGAAAACTCTCTTAGAACCATTTCTATGTTTAGTTACTAGTTCATAACTCTTTTTCTTTGCCAACAATCTGAGAGGCTAATTTTTTAGGGAGGCCTCCCATATTGTAAAACTATTTATGTTGGAGCATAAGACTTTTTGAAGGTTAGAAATTTTAGATTAGATAGTTTTTAGCTTTCAGTACTGAGAAGTTTTAGACTTTATTTTTGAAGAATTAAGTGGAAAGGAATAGTGAACCAAATATCTATTTTGGACTTTGACTTTTGCAGTACACATATATTAATGCAAGGTTCCAGTTTAAACTTGTGGTGTATCTATTACTTTGTGGATTGATATATCAATGTTTCTGCATTACTTATTATATGTTTCATGATCATAGATATTTTCATGTGATTCATGTTATCTTTTAAAATGAGAAATTAATCTTAGAAAGTTGGAAGAACTGTGTTTTCTTTGAACTTTTTTTGATCTTGTATGTGATGTTTGAAGTTACCTCTATACCAAGGATAATATGAGAGATCCTTGAGTACTTGCAGGTTAAAAGTACATATATGTCTAGTTTATTCATAAATTCTTTGATTATTTATGAGAGGGATATGTACCTCATAAAATTTTGAGGGAAGAAATTACTATATGCTTACCCAACTATTGTGAATTGTTTGTCTTTAAAAGAAGGTGTAGGGTCAATTAGATATCATTTAGCATGAAGCAAAATCTATTCTGCAATAGGTTTTTGGTGACTCTATTGGGAGTCTAATGACAAAACCAGACTCTAACTTGTTTATAATGAATCAAAATGGTTTGGCCATAGAATTATGTGTTCCCTTTACTTTAACCCAAGCTAGGTTTTGAAAATACACAAGAAGATTTAATTTCAGATCTAATAGTAGTATCTTGGAGATACAAACGTAACAATCAATAGTTCTTACAACCCATCCAAGTTTTGGATATAGAAGAAGAGATTTTTGAATGCCTAAGAGGCATACGTGTGGCCCAAGAAGTAGTAGTAGTAGACAAACTTGCTCGTGCTACTATGAGAAATTAAAATTTGGTTTGAGATCAAAGTTGGCTGAAAAGAGATATATGAGAGGTGTTCAAAGAAAAGGGTTGATTGATGATTTTGAAGCCTTGAAGAACTTGATTTTTTCTCCTCATCTGAATACACCCAATAAAAAGAAAAAAAAGTGTTGTAGTAGGCCTTCCTCACCTTCTGCAACTCCTTCTATATCACTAGTTGTACAAGTTGTTATCCCACTAGGTGTTGTTTTACCCTCTTATTTCAATACTCAACCCTTCAATTTTAGATTTCCAACCATGGTCGTGAACCAGCCTTAGGGCTAAAATATAGGTCCTTTGAACCTGGGTACAAATTTTCCTGTAGCTTTTCCCAAGGGTGCTAACCAAATTTTTCCTAAGTTTAATGGAGATAGTAAAACAATGACAGAAGACCACCTCAATGCATTTCACACTACATGTGGTGTTATTACTGCTCAAACTCAAGTAGTTATAGTTAGGATTTTTGTGACAACCTTGATAGATGTTGCGGCTGATTGGTTCAACCACTTACCTCAGGCCTCCATAACCAGTTCAGATGATATGAGAGCTCCCTTTGAGAAAAGATTTAAAACACCTAATAATGAAATCTTGTTGTTATTCTAATTGAGCCACTTAATGAAATAAATACATGAACCTATGTGGGAATTCACGATGAAGTTCAACCAAATATTGCAAAGGATTCCTGCAAATTCTACACCCAGTAATGAGAACAAGAAAATATTCTTCCTAAATGCAGTACCACAAAATATAAATTTTCACCTACTAAAGGATAGGGTAGATGATTTAAATGCTACACAAAGATAAGTCATTCATCTTGAAGATGCATTCATCATGGTAGGGAAGTGTAAAAGATAATTTCAAACCTCAAGCACTTCTTCCTCTACTCCAACAGATCCCTTGATGTAGAGATTAATGAACGATATGGAAATGCTCAGTAGGAAACAAAGTAGGGTTGGTTCCCCTTATCAATCACCTTATCAGGACGTCAGTCACAATCAATATAATCAATCTGAGTTAGATTCAGCTCAGGTTGTGACACCCCAATGATTCAAGGGAATCATTTCATTGAACCCTAGTTGTCTGATGCAGGAGCATCTCAGGTTTCCTCTCTATCCTTGTCACCTTTGTCCATTTTTCTAGTAAGTGTTGAGTTGCAGTTCTTGTTGAGCTGTAGTATATGCTGAGATGTCCAGTGTTGGCCAAGTTCCTATATGTGCCAATTTGTTTGGTATTGGTCAGGAGTTCCTTATTTTCTGAGTGAACTTGATGTTTGATTCTTATTGACCGAGCTTGTCTTTTATTGGTTCTTGTTGGAGTTGACTTATGTATTTAATTTATTGTTATGCATTTATTATATGCATCTTTTCATGTGATGTGTGTGAACTTTTGGTGATCGACCTTCCATCTTTGTAAGTCACTTTGGAAAGTATAAATAGGGATATCTAGGAGTAGGTTAGGTAGCAGGTAGTAGAGGAAGTAGCAGATGATGATATGAGAAGGTAGAAGATAGAATATGTTTGGATTTTAATAAATGTTGTTGGTCATACCTGGAAGGCCTCACAACTAGGCATGTATTTTTTAATTGAATGAATCCATAAAACATATTGTTTTTTCCTTCTGTCCTTGGTGATGTTCTCTATATTGTTTACTTCCATTCTATTTAATTTGTAGGGTGGCTGGATAGTTGGGTGTGCCTTTGGCCCTAACCTTCATATTCCTTCTTTCTCCAAAGATAATTATAATTGATTAAAATATGATTGAACCATTCAACATGTGATATAGGGATAGGGTATGGATTATCAAATAGAGTGGATCAGGAAATAGATTGCATGAGGTTATGGAATGGTTGAAAGGTCATTACAAAGATTGGGTAAGCATAAAACCTCTACCTAATGGATTCTTCATTGTAGAATGTCTAAAGTCTAGGTTAAAGAGTGAAATTTTAGATAAGGATCTATTAGTTTTGCAAGGTAATGCATTTCTTATAATACACTAGACCGCAAACATCAATCCATTTAAATACAAATTTGAAACAAAACTAGTTTGGATATTATTGGATGAGCTACCAATGAAGTTTTGGAATTGTGATGCTATGAAGATGACCGAGATGCCCTAGGAAAATTCCTAGGAGGAGAAGATAATATAATTAATCGTAAGGAGAATGCAAAACCAAGAATATTAGTGGAAATAAATGTAAATTGTAAAATAGTAGATCATTTGAAATTTTAAATAGAAAATGGTAAATGGAACTATAATTTTTTATTAGATAGGGTTCAAATAGGAAATAAGTGTTTGATTTGAGGACACATAGGTGATAGTTGATCAAATTTAGAGAAAAAGCAATAAGAGGCAAACTCAAACCCTTCAAAGGAAAAGAAACCAAGTAAATTTAGTACAAAGCCCAAGCATAAGGATATAGGGGTGGATCCAAAAGAAAAAGTTTGATAGGAATACTCAATAGATATAGGTGCCTATGAAGTATGCCCTAGAATAAATGATGAGTTTTTTGGTAATACTAAAACAAATATATAAGACAACAATATAAAGAGGAAATTGTGAGAGGATAAGCCAAAATATAATCAAGAAACCTTGACTATGAAACCATTTAAAACAAACAAGATGAAGAATGGAAAGTGTGCTAGAGCATCTCAAGCAGAGTTTATAGATTTTAAGGAAGGTAAATATAAGATGGACATAATATAATCAAAATGAGGTATAAGTAATGAAGCTAATAATAATAGCACAATATTAGGGATGTTAGGGGCCTAAATGCCCCTAACAAAAAATGTCTCATCAAGCATAGATTGAAGATAAGACAAGGAATAATCATTGTTCTTCAAAAAGCACAATTCACTAATATTGATTTTGAGTAAATTGAAAGGAAATTGAAAATATGGAATAGATAGATTATGCAAGCCCAAGGTGCCTCTAGGGGCTTAGCGATGATTTGTAACCCTCAAGTAATAAAGGTGATCAAATTGGATGAAGGGAATAACTAGATGGGATGTAGGATTGGAATTTTATGTTAAAAAAGAAGCTCCACATTAATAAATGTGTATGGAGCCATTTCTTGTATCAAGAAAAGAGAATTATGGATGGATTTGGATAGTTGTATAAAGACAACTCAAAATCAACATATCATTATTATTAGAGATTTCAATGATGTCTTACAAGATAGTTAAACCATTGGTGGTATATAGTGGGGGAATCAATCAAGAAAGGATTTTTTAGATTGGGTTGAAAGAAATAACCTCATGGAATTCCAACCTTGGAATGGTAACTACAAATGGAAAAATGGAGATTTGGCTTTAGTTACATTAGAGAAAAGTTATACAAATTTTTCTTAATGAGGGGCATGAAATGTTCAAATTTTGGCTTCAATTGTAATATCCTAGTCTAGTCCAGTTGGTATCACTTCGATATGAAGTTAGAGATCCTAGGGGATAAGAAGTTGCATAGAAGCATTTTCAAGATTGAGAACATGTGGATCAAATAGCCAAATTCCTTTGACTTAATTAAATAATGGTGGGTTGAAGATGGGGTTGAGGGATATAAATGTTCATGTTCATTTCCAAATTTTAGAGGCTAAGAAAATAAAATTTTAATGAGGAATAGATAATAGTTCATACATATTTTAGTAACCAAATGGGAGTTAAAGATAGAACTATAGAGTCTTGACAAAGTTGTCATAAATGGTGAGATGGACTGAGATGTTTTTGTAAAAGAGAAGAAACTTGTGGCTACTTGTTAAGATATTATTTCTAAAGAAGAAATATTTTGAAGGAAACATTGATGAGAAATTTGGATTAAGGATGGAGATAACAATACTAAATTCTTCCACAATAGTAAAAAGTAGAAATAGATGATAAATATAATTTCTTCTCTCAAATTATATGATGAATTAAAAGTGGAAGAGGTAGAAGAAATAAGTAGAATCTAAATCTTTTATTGAAAAATTGCTACATTTTAATTAAGGATAAAATTTTAGATTACACGAGACAATGCTATAAAAAATTTCCTATAAAAAATCTCAATCAATATTTTCCAATAATGGAAATCAAAGCAACATTATTTCAGTTGCATTTGGATAAGGCTCTAGCACTTGATTGGTGGCCTACTATATATTTTAATAAATGATGGGATATAATGGGAAATGAACTCAAAGAGGTGATTAATGCATCGTAGATATTTGGCCATTTGTTGAAGAAAATAAATAGTACCTTTATAAATTTTGTTCCTTAAAAATTAGTAGTGGAAACATCTTTATCAAGCCCATTCAAAAGAGTGAAATTCAAAATCCATCTCTTTTATATCAAAGCATTAAATCCTTCCTACAACCCTCTATGCATATCAAAGATAATAGCCAATGTCAAGAGGATAATCCAAAACACAAAGAAAAATTTACTAAAATAAATCAAGGTCAAGATCACACGAATGACCAATCCCCTCCAATTGTTAACCAAAATTACATTTCCCTTTAACCTCACAATGATCCCACCATCCATATCCCTCATATGCAAGATGATCCCCTTCCATCTCAATAAAAAAACCTCCTTCCAAGTCCCATTCACCATCCACTTCCTAAGAAAGAGCATGACACCCTTCTATTATTTCTAATGATTCCATCCATATTCAAGAGAAAATAACCCTTAAAATGGAGTCCAATGACCCATTTTCAACTCAAGATTAAATTATCCCTTCACCTTCATGTCCACCAAAAGATCTCATCATCCCTCCAGATCATCCTTGAGGTCCCTCCATCTGGTGTGAGAGACCCTAGAAAAACATATGATCACATGAAGACTCCAAGAACCTTGGAATATAATAATGCATCAAAGGACGTCAATTATAATGTTTTAAAGCTAATAATGACATTTTTTAATAGTGAATTCAATATAATGATTCCAAGTCCTAAGGGTCCAAATAAGGACCCTAGGACCAAATCTCTTGTAATAGGGGTGCGTAATGCCTAGAGGATTCATGGTAGACATTAGAGAGTCAAGGATAGAAGTTTGATAGAATAAAATGCTTGGAAAAATAATTAAATAAGAATTAGAAATACAAAATTTTAAAATCCAAATGGTTAATACCAATTAGGAGGGAAAGCTTGTTTAAGGGATTAATTATTTTTGTAACCATTGAGAACTGATTGCAATTGGTTGGGATAGTTTAGTAACAATCTATATAGCCTAGATGAAGCATGTGGAGAATGGACAGTACAGGGAGATAAACATTTGTATAGACTTTGTCTTTTAAAGGCATTATAATAACTAAATTCTACAAATATTTTTATGATAGTTTGATTGTTTATTCTTCCATCCATTTCCAATCACTTGAGAAACTTAGTAATAATCTAAGGAATCAATGTACATGATTTGAAGTTTCATTTTGTTCTGATCTCTAATTAAGTGTGTTGATAGACTTAATGATTTTGCATTGGTATTGACAATTTGAATACATGTTTTGGTTTTATGGATATTCTGTGAATATCTTCACTCTGTTCCTCATGGTATGGTCATAAAATAAAATTTATAGTATTTAACTAATCCAAAATTGCAAATAAGTGTTTAAAGTTGGTGATCACCAAATGTTTTATTGGTGGAAGGAAAACCAAGATTGAGGCTAAGGTGTAGTAGAAAGATTTATTCTCAAAGAAGGGTATATTTTTATGTTTGAATCCTTTAGGGGATATCATTTTAATGGTGAATACAATTTTATTTGTCATAAATATAGCATGGAAGACCGACATTGATTAGGCCCTAGTTTTGAGGGCTTTTTGGGAGAAATTTGGGGCTTGTATATTTGGAGTCATTGGAGTCAAATTTATTGCATTTACCTTAATTCAAGACATAATATATCTCTTTTGGAAGAGCCAAGGCTAGGTGAAAAATCCTTGGAATGGTTTCTTTGTAAAAGTGGGGTAAATCATGCCTAAAAATAGTCATAGTTAACTTAGGGGTGTGATGGTCCAAAACAAATGATAGTGAGTACTTGATATTTTGTTAAGGTGCCAAGTGGGTATCAGAATATGCAATTGGTAGTTTAAACTACTCACATCAAATCCCTCCTAGACTTGTTCTAGAAAAGGGTCTTAAGGAAACAGTGATAGGATCACACCTTTGAGTTCTTTCTAAGAATTGCTACAACCTTCCAACCTTCCCATAATCACTTACATTAAACACTTAGAAAGTTCCTTGAACTAATATCAATGAAACTTTGGTTCATTTATTTGACACCTTAATGAGATGTCGATTAAGTGGTGAGTTGCAGTATGTGCCGAGCTGCAGTATGTGTCAAGTATTCCTGTGCACTTCAGGCAAATTATGCCAAATATGTGACAAACTATCTTACTGACTGGGTGAGATGAAACCATCATACACATTTTCAATTCGTATCCTAATAGACATGATCCAATAGCCAAACCTTTCCTACTAGGATTCTAGAGGGTGGTTTCTTCTTTAAGGAATCCTAAAGCTTGTAGGCTTAACCAGATGGGTTTTTGACTAAAAATCTTGACAAGAACAACTTATGCTTTCTATTTTCACCCTTTTTAATACCCTTTATGGAAAACATAAAATATCTCAAAACATTAGACTTGATTCTAAGATCTAAGGTACTTACTCATGTTTTTCACTAGGCCTACTAGACCTAATTGGGCAATTTTACAAAGGAAGCTCTCTGATTGTGAAATCTAGAGTCCTCTCACCTATACTCATATTTATAATAGGTTTAAAAACTTCCAATTCCAAGCCCTTAATCCTTTTTCCCACCCCAAAGTGTTACAACCCTTTAATCTTATCGACTATGCATAGGTAGCCACATGGAGATGTCTACCTAGATTTATTCAAAACTCATCATGGCACCCTTATTCCTACAAATCACTACTAAAAT
Source organism: Thuja plicata (assembly GCA_018584345.1). Classification (NCBI taxonomy): domain Eukaryota; kingdom Viridiplantae; phylum Streptophyta; class Pinopsida; order Cupressales; family Cupressaceae; genus Thuja; species Thuja plicata. Next base: position 213,069 of record MU226355.1, read on the forward strand.
CCTAGAATAAAGATGAAAAAGTCTGATTTCACCCTGATTTAAATTTTTTTGACTGTGGCAAGATGAGAAATCAATATTTCTCTATGAAACCCTAGGTTACTAAGGGTTTGGGACCCCTGCTAACAAAAAATTGGATATCTCACTCAAAACAAAACATCACAAAGCCAAGCCAATTGCAAATGAAATATAACTCAAATCTTCAAATTTTCCAATTGTTTGCATGCTCTCATTCATCTGTATATAACTGTACACTTTCATAAACTCACAAAATAACAAAAAAAAAATGTTTGATTTTTATCGATTAAATGCAAAAATTACATCCATGTATCTTCTCTTTCAGACCTGACCATATGCGGTACTTTGGAGAAATTTCCCAATGCCCGCAACTTATTTTCAAAGGTTGTGACCATTGGGTAATTAGTTACAATGATTTTTCAAAAGTTTCATAATTGACAACTTTGCATTGACAATATTTTGTGTAGTTTTGCACTTTTTCCTCTCTATGAGAAAATTGACTAATTCCTAACATGTTTGGGGTTCCAAATGAACCAAAAGACATTAAATAAGTAACATCTAAGTGATCCTTTGACCAACTTTGACCAAGAGGTTTATAGAAACACCTACTTTGCAAAGGGTCTTACAAAGTGGATCTCAATGTTAGGTTTGGGGCCCATGGACTTTGTTATTGTTCAACAATGTCCTAGGAGAGATACACATCCTAGGATTTGATATATTTGCATCATGTTGTTAAGATGCTCCTACACCATACTCCCCTGGATGATTACAACTCAATTTTTGACTTGAGTTCAGCTAGTCTAATGAGGACTCAAGCTTCTCTGTGTCTTTCTCTGTGATCCATGTTGCATCAATATCAGGGAGTCCTTTCTACTTGACAAGATATTGAAGATATGTGGTTTTTCTATTCTTCTTTAGCATCTTGGTTTCTAGAATCTTTTCCAATTGTAAGTTTTGGCTAGGAGGAAAATCCTTAGCCCAAACATCATCATCAATATGATTATTTGGATCATTTGAAAATTTGTTCTATACCTACAACACCTACATGAACTTTGAAAGGAGTAAGATCAAAAACATTAAATATAAGGTATATTTCAAGTGTAAGGGGTAGAGTAATCTCATAAGTATTTTCACCAAACTTATGTATCACAGTGCATGGTCCCACTCTCTTCATATGAATCTTGGTGTATATATCCTTTGACAACCTTTCTTTTCTTATGTATTCCTATACTTGGTCACCAATCTGAAAATTTGGAGTTCTTCATTTATTATCTATAAATGCTTTGAATTTGGAAGTGGTTTGTTGAAGAGTGTCTTTCACTTCTTCTTGGATATGTTAGATCCACTGTGCCAATTCTACACCTTGAGCACTGACCTTGGGATTATCATGGAGGTCTCTAGCTTTGAAAACTCCTTTAGGGTGCATACCATAGACAATATGAAATGGATTTTTCCCTGTTGATCTATTGATAGAGTCATTGAAGGCATATTGACCCCGTGGGAGTATCATATCCCAATTTTGTGCATACTATTTTATTAAACATCTTAAGGGGTTCCCTAGGGATCTGTTGACCACTTCAGTTTGGTCATCCATTTGGGGGTGATAAGAAGAAGAATTGCAAATTTATCCCTAACTTCTTCCATAATGTCCTCCAAAAGTGTCCTTGAAATTTAGTATCTTTGTCTGAAACTATTAACTATGGTAATCCATGGCTTCTTACTATTTCCTTAAAGAAGAAATGTGAAATATGGGATGCATCATAGATTATTTTGCATGGAATGAAATGTGCCATCTTGCTGAACCTATCTACAACCAACAAAAATTATCATAACCATTTTTTCTTCTTGGAAGACCCATAACAAAATCCATTGAAATGGATTCCCAAGGTCTAGATGGAATTGGTAAGGGTTGGTAGAGTCCTTGGTTTGTTGATACACCCTTATATTTCTAACATATGACACATGTTTCCACAAATTGTTTGATGTCATGCTGCATCTTGGGCCAAAAATAATTTCTTCTCACAGATTCAAGTATTTTATCTAAGCCAAAATGCCCACTCATGCCACCATAATGTTTTTTTGTAATGATATTGTCTCTAATAGAGAATCTAGGAATATAAATTTGTCCTCTTTTAAATAGTTAGCTATCTTGAATTAAAAATTCTTAGAAGTCAGTATGGTATCTGTCCTGAAGTTTTCTGCATACCCCATATATTTCATCAAATTTTGGATCATTAGCATACAAGTCCTTTATAGCATTGATACCTATGCTTTGAATTTGAATTTCTTGGAAAAATATTATTCTTCTTCTTAGGGAATCAACCACTTTATTAGAGATACCTTTCGTATTCTTAATTGAAAATGAATAAGCTTGAAGTTTCTCTATCCATTTGATATGTTTTAGACTCAACTTATCTTGGGAATTCAAGTAACTTAATACATTATTATTAGTATACACAACAAATTATTTTGGTAGTAAGTAGTGCCTCCATTTTTTAAAGCATGTACCATTACATATAGTTCTAGGTCATAGGTAGAATACCTTTTCTTTTCATAATTCCTTTTTTTGAGAAAAAATGCCACTGGTCTACCATCTTGACTGGGAACTGCTCCAATTCCAAGATTACTTACATATGTTTCAACTATGAAAATTTTGTGAAAATCAGGAAGGGTGAGCATAGGGTATTGGCCTACCCTCAATTTCAAATACTCAAAAGCATAATTTTCTTCCTTTGTCCAAACAAATTTGATGTTTTTTCCACCTTTAATTGTATCTAACATAGGTGCACACACATGAGTGAAACATTTAATCAATTTCGTATAAAAGGTTACAAGACCATGAAAAATCCTTACATCACCTTGGTTTTTAGGAGGTGGCCAATTGATGATCACATCTAACTTTGAAGGATTCATTTTTAGTGTGCCCTTAGAGATCACAAAACCCAAAAATATTATCTCTTCTGCCATAAAGACACATTCTTCCAAATTTATCATTAATTTATGTTCTTTCAATATTTTTAGGACTAACTCCAAGTGTCTTAGGTGTTCTTCTTTGTTACTACTATAGATCAAGAGGTCATCTAGATAGACTACAATAAATTTTCCACTGTAGTCTTGGAAGATCTCATTCATTAATCTCATGAAGGTTGATGGTGGAATACTCAACCCAAATGGCATAACAAGCCACTCATATAACCCTTCTATTGTTTTGAATGTCATTTTCCATTCATCTCCTAGCTTGATTCTAATTTGATGATATCACGACTTCAAGTAAATATTGGGAATGTAGTATTCATTACCTAATTAATCCAATAGGTGTTCTATTATTGAAAGGAAATCTATATTTTATAGTCATTCTATTTATGGTGCTTCTATCAGTGCATAATATCCACTTTCTATCCTTTTTTAGGTGCTAAAATAGATGGTACAACATAAGGGCTCATGATTTTTTTGTATAAAACCCTTATATAACAATTCATGCACTTGTTTTGACATCTCTAAATCATGTGAAAGAGTCATCTTATATGGGGCCTTATTCGGAAAACATGCTCCTAGTATGAAGTCAATTTGATGAATTATATCCCTTAAGGGTTGAGGGATGAGGGTAATTCTTTTTCTACAACAACTTGGTAAATATCTAGAAGATTTTGCACCTCTTTTCATATTGGTTTGTTCTCCTTTGGAACTTCTTGATGTTTTGGTTTCAAGACTAAAGCATAACCCCCTTCTTCTCATTCTTCTATGGTTTTTACCATTTCCTTTTCTCCAATGACTATCATATTGGGTTCTTTTTCTGGCCTTGGGTCTGGTAGAGACTTCATGGTGTAGGAGAATCCATCTTTGATTAAGGTGTAAGTGTTTTTTCTTCCAATATGTGTGAAATCCACATCATATTGCCATCATCTACCTAGGAGTAGCTGACATGCACCCATTTAAACTATGTCATATAAGAATTTACCTTTATAATCTCCTATTGATAACTCAACCCAATTTTGTTCTTTCACCAAAGTTTACTGAACCTTAGTAATACATGACATATTATATGGACAATAAAGAGGAAATATTTGCAACTTTAAATTTTGTACCATTTCATTAGACAATAAGTTTTCTGTTGAAACAGAGTCAATGAGTAATTTACATACCTTTCCTTGGCATTTGCAAATGTTCTTGAATAAGGTCTTTCTTTGTGGAGGCTCTTGGAATTGAGGTGTCCGCACAAACACTTGTCTTGTCATAAAAAATGTACCTTCTTCTAGACACCCTAAATTGTCCTTTTAAATTTCTATATTAATTTAATTAATATTGCCTATAACAATATAGTTAATTCTTATAGATTAACTATATTTGTTATATTCGACTATTTATTTAATTTTATTAAATAAATTCATCACCTTGTATTTAAATTTAATTTAAATACTATCCCTAATATATTAAAATTTATTTTAATATATGTTTTCTCCATATTTCTTTTAAATAAATTTTATTTATTTAATCCTTCTATTTTCTCTAAAATTCTTCTAAACCTCATTTAAATTAAATTTAATTTAATTTAAATCTTGCTTCTCCTTGCTTTTGGCTAAAATCAGTCTAATCACACTTAAAAGGTAAATAAACCCATTTTAG
>MU226355.1:228228-242390 GCA_018584345.1 Thuja plicata
TAGTGGGATTTATTGCATTGTGTTGGGAGAGCACACCCACAAAATCTCTAAGAGCAAATCAAATGAGTCTTGGGTGCACTCGTTTTGGCTCATCAGAGGTTGTAGTGAGAATTTAGTTGTATTTCAAATTTTTTACATGCTTTGATTTATTAGTATATCTTGTATATGCATGTTTTGACTTGTTGTGCAGCTACAGGTATTTTCATTGCATACACTTCTTCATGTTATAGTTCTGATGCACGAGCATCCTGGGTGTAAGGGCAATCTTGCATCACCCAAAAATATTTCTATTTTTTCTTTTCAATAAGGGCTACCTTGTGCAGAGCTGCTATTTTTAGTAAGTTGGTCATAAGATCTTGGAATGTTCTGATTTTGCATGTGGAGGTTCATCTCAGTCATATCAGCCTGCCAGTAAAGTTTCATGGCTAGATCAGGTCTGGTTTTGAAGATATTGAAAATTTTCAGTATTGAAAACAGGGTACAGAAACTTCAAGCTCAGTTTTGAAGGCTTTAGAGGCCCCAGATGAGGTCAAAACTTGGGCTGGATGAAGCTTTCTTAAAATTAGCATTGTAGAGCGCTTCATGGCATTTCTGAAATGGGGTTATAATAGTCAATCGGGTCAATTGGTGATGACTTATGGTCTCCGGAAGTTGGGCCACCTGAAATAGCAGAAAATAATTTTCCTTCAAAATTTTTGTTCGGGTTTCAAAAGTTATTTTGAGCCRACTTTGATGTACTAAATTGAAAAATAAAATAATTCTAAGTTTGGTCGGCCCTAAGGGCTAAATTTCTGGAACCTTCTCGGGCGGTGGAAATTGCCTATATAAAGAAGGCCCGTAGTGTTGTCTTAGGCAGTTCGGGACAGTTCTAGGTAGATCTGGGTAATAATTTGAGGCTTTGTCATACAGAATATTGTAAGGGGAATGTCCATGTGGCTTTGCATATTGTAATTCTGAAATTTTGTAATTCCACATTTGTGGAGATAATAAGAAGCCCATTTTCTGTTCTGGAAAATTATTGTTGCTTCTCTATTTCTATTACGTGTTTGTGGCATTAAGGGGAGCACCCTTCATCAAGTGGTTTGTAATTCCACATTTGTGGAGATAATAAGAAGCCCATTTTCTGTTCTTGCAAATTGTTGTTGCTTCTCTATTTCTGTTATGTGTTAGTGGCATTAAGGGGAGCACCCTTCATCAAGTTCCTTGGATTGGATATCCTCTTGACCTAACTATGTTCTCCTTTCTCCTTATGGATTTTGTTCTCCTCTTTCAGGGAATCTAGTACCATGGTGTCCTAACTGATTGCAATGAAAATACTTCAATGGTCTATTATTTCTTCCTCCAAATCTTCCTCCTCTAAATGGTCTCCTTCCTCTATAGATGCATCTAGAGTTTTACTGTCCTTTCTCCTTATCTACTTGTATTTTTTCTTTAAAAGGTCTTGGTGACTTTACTCTTCCAAATGAGTTTCCTCTACCCCTGAATTTTTTTTTATTGTTACTATTCTTCCCTCTATTGTTTTTCTCTTGTCTTCTCCTCAATTTATCTTCCACTTTCAATGATAATTTATAGCATTCATGTACTATCTCTGGGGTGTGTAGACTTAAGTCTTCTTGGATTGTGAACTTCAATCCATTGATATATCTTTCCAAATTTTCATCTTCTGACTCCTTTGTGCTAGCCTTCATACATAATTTTTGAAACTCTTCGGTGTATGTTCTCCCATCTATATTTTTTTGTCTAAGATTTCACTTCTTCCTATGGAGTTGTACCTCATAGTCTTCAGGGACATATATTTCCCTAACTAGTACAACCATCTTGTTCCACATAATTACCATACTCTTACCATTCTTCACCCTTTCAGTTTGGATGAAGTTCCACCATGTTGGGGCTCCTCCCTTTAACTTGGATTTTGAAATGTTGACCCTTTGATGTTCTAGTATATCTTCACATTCGAAGAAAATTTTCAAGGACTCTATCCATTCCACGGCTAGGTAAGGGACTATTTTCCCACTAAAAATAGGAAAATGTATCTTTATATCCATAGTCCTTCTTTCCATGGATTTAAGAGCATTCAAGAGGGGTCTGTAGTCTGCAACAACCTCTTCTTATTTCTTCTTAGGGGCTTCTTATTCATCCCCTTCTTCATAATTTCTAGAGTGTCCATCTATCATATTGTATATTCTTCCTGTGAGTCTTTCCAAATCTTCTCTTAAGGCTTGATTATCAACCCCCATTGCCCTATTGTTAGCCATTTGTTCCCTAACTAATTCGGCTAACTCTATGTTAGTCATTCACAAATTGATTTCTCCATCTCCTTTTGACATTTTTGTCTTTCTCCTAAGGATTCCTCCTAAGCTCTAATACCACTTGAGGCAGAGGGCCTTCCTGATCAAAGCTTAAGTCAAAAAATATGGAATCCTTAGCCTTGTGGTAGTTACAAATACTTACAATAAACCCATCCTAGGCTTGTTCTAACAAAGGGTCTTAAGGAAACAATCAAGGGAACCTTTGAGTTCCTTCTAAGAATTTCTAAAACCTTAGAACCTTCCCATAATAACTTTCCTTAAACACTTAGCCAGTTCCTTGACCCAATCTCAATACAACTTTGGTTCATTGATTTGACACCTTAATAAAATATCAAGTGTTGAGTTGTAGTATGTGTTGAGCTGCAGTATATGTCGAGCTGCAATATGTGCCAAGAATTCCTATGCACTTTAGGGAAATTGTGCCAAAGAAGTGACAAACTATCTTACATAAATGATGGGATGAAACCATCATGCATATTGTCAATTTGGATCCTAACAGACATGATCCAATAGTCTAACCTTTCCTACAAGGATTCGAGAGGGTAGTTTCTTCTTTCAAGGATCATAAAGCTTGTATCCCTAACCTGAGGGGTTTTTTACTACAACTTTTGACAAGAACAACTTATGTTTTCTATTTTCACCCTTTTGAATAACCTTTATGCTAAACATAAAAGACCTCAAAGAATCATACTTGATTCTAAGATCTAAGGTACTTACCCTCAAGTTTTTGACTAGGCCTACTAGACCTAATTGGGAAATCTTACAAAGTAAGTTCTCTTATTCTAAAATCTAGATTCCTATCACCTATAAACATATTTATAATAGCTTTAAAAACTTCCAATTCCAATTCCTTCTTCCTTGGTCCTACCCCAAAGTGTTCCATCCCTTCAATCTTCTCTATTGTGCATAGGTAGCTTAGATTTATTCAAAACTCACCATGGCGCACTTCTTCCTACAAATCACTTCTAGAATCCTATAATAGACATGCCAAAGTCTCATCTCACCCTAATTTAGATTTTTTCTGATGGTGGCAAAATGAGAAATCATCATTTCTCTATGAAACCTTAGGTTACTAAGGGTTTGGAACCCCTGCTGATAGAAAATTGGATATCTCACTAAAAACAAAACCTTAGGAGCCCAAAGTGGTTACAAATTAAAGATAATTCAAATATTCAACTTTTCCAATTGTTATTGTTCTCTCATTTTTCCGCACAAAGCCGTACACTTTCATAAACTCATAAAATGACAGGAAAAAGCATTTGATTTGTATTGATTCAATGTAAAAATTACATCCATTTATCTTCTCTTAGAAACCACCATATGGGGTACTTTGGAGACATTTCCTAATATCCACAAGTGAATTTAAAGGTTTTACAAAATTTAAATGATTTTTCAAAATTTGCATAATTGACAACTTTGCATTGACAACATTTTGTGCAGTTTTGCACTTTTTTCTCTCCATGAGCAAATTGAATAATTCATAATATGTTTGGGGTTCCAAATGAACCAAAATACATTAAAACATCAACATAGAATTTAAGATAGCCTAACTAAGATCTAAGTGATCCTTTTACCAGCAGGTTTATAGAAATACCAACTAGGGAAAGGGTCTTACAAAGTGGATCTCAATATTAGGTTTGAGTCCCATGGACTTCCTTATTGTTCACCAATGTCATAGAAGAGATAGATATCCCGGGAGTTGATAGATTTGCATCATGTTTTTAAGGTGCTCCTACATCATATAATCCTCATTTATCTACATCAATTGGTATCAAAGCACAATAGTATTCTTTGGTAGAAGAATAAAGTGTATATATCTAAGGAAGAAGAGTTTGAAAAACTTGGAGAAGACACTCAAGATATGTCTCCAAGAATGACCAATGATGAACTTGCCAAGGTTGGGGTATAATATGTAGAGGAGAATAGGAAGATGAAAGCAGATATAGAAAAGATGAAGAGGCAGATGAAAAAGAAGAAGGAAGATAATGAACAAGAAGACTATGAAAAATAAGAGGTTGAAGAAGAGAGAGCACCAAGGGAAGAGTTAGATCTTGACGATGCAAGGGTGGTGAAGATTGTAAAAGCCATTAAGGAAAATGATTAAAAAGGTAACTCTAGTATTCCTATGTATAATGGTAGGATGAATAATGAAGAACTAATTGATTGGTTTAGTGATATTTAAAAAAAAATTGATTGTGAATATGTAGAGGATGGTCAAAAGGTTAAGATTGTTAAGTCTAGATTGAAGGGGCATGTATTTCTATGGTGGGATTGATTGCAGGATGATAGATGGAAGAAGGGAGTACCTAGAGTTACTTCATGCGCAAGGATGATAAAAAATGAAGGAGAAGTTCCTTCCTAAAGACTAAAAAGTGCAGTTATACAATAAATTGCAAAGTTTTAGGCAAAAGGACATGTATGTCCAAAGGTACATTGAGGTGTTTCACAAAATAGATATTAGGGTTACTCATGATGCAGATGTAGAAGAGAAAGTAGAAAAATTCCTAGGTGGGCTAAGGTTCAATATACAAGATGAAATTAGTCTTACTACACCTAGTACTATGGAAGAGGGCTATAAGTTGGTAGTATAAGGAGAATATAAGATAAAGAGAAGGAAAGAGAGACAAGGAAGTGGGAGAGGCCAGTTAAATAGGGAAAGAGGTAACAAAAACAATGAAAACGAAGGTCAAATCAGTAGTGGAAAAGGTAAGGAACGTATGTTTGATCAAAGGAATGGACCAAGAGGTGGTGGAAGATTTTGTGTAGGTAGAGGAACTAGTACCTTCAATGGAAAGTGTTATAACTATGGAGGGGAAGGGCATCCTTTATATAAGTGCCCTAAAAAAAATGCAAGAAAATATGACAGAAGAGTTACATTAACATAGTCCACATAGATGAAGATAAGGAGGATGAACAGAAAAGGGAAGACAAAAGGACAAACATATAAGAACAAGAAGTTGGGGAATATGTAATGATCAGAAAATGTAAATGATTGCAGCAAGCACCATAGGTATCTATCTTTAGGTTTCATTGTTTAATTTAAGGTCAGATTTGAAAAATGATGATAGCTTTAGGATCCTTTGATAATTTTGGTTCTTGTGAAATGGTTAATAAGTTACATTTGGAGAATTTTTAACATCCTAGACCCTATAGTGCATCTTGGGTGAGCAATGAACAAATTATTCTAATTAGGGAGCAAGCCTATGTTTTTTTCTTATCTTGGAGAGTATAAAGAGAGAATGCTATGTGATGTGGTGCTAATGATATGTTTTCATATCCTTTTAGGAAGGAATTGGAAGTCCATGAGAGGGAAAATTCATGATGGGTACAAGAACACCTATATTGTGCATCAAGATGGTAAATAATTTCTCCTTAATCCTTTCCAAAATAGTTGATTATTTGAGTAAATAATTTTTCTTAGCAAGGAGTACATTGATTTGCAGGACAACATGAAGTATAGGTCTATGGGTAAAGATAAGAGGACTAGAGAATCATTATTGGTGCTGCAAAATGATGAAAAGGATACAGAATGTAAGATGAAAGAATAAAAACATAAGATGGTTTACAATGGAGTAGTTGTGGCCATGCATTGGTGTCCTATTGTTTCACCATTGCAAGGTGATAAAGGTCTATCAATGGAGGGTAGTAGTAGGGATCATTTTGATCCTAAAATGAAGAAGGAAGGTCAATGCAAAAAAAATTATGATGACTATCCCAAACATATGATAAGTGATGACATTGATGATAAATTTACTTTTCATGTCTCTAACAAGTTGGTTGTAGGTTCAAAGAAGAAGGATGAGGTGTTTTTACTTCAACATATGCCTGAAAAAGTTGTAGAGCTCCATCAAGAAGACTTGGAGGTGTGAAGACAACAATCCTTATCTCCTGGGGATAGAAATTTTTTTTTGGTGGGGACTATGGTGTAGGAGCACCTAGAAAAAAATGATCACATGAAGAATCGAAGAATCTTGGAAGATGATAACACATCAAAGGAAGTCAATATGAATGTTTTAAAGTCAATAATGGAACTTTCTAATAGTGAATTCAATGTAATGATTTAAATTTCTAAGGTTCCTAATAAGGACTCTAGGAAAAAATATCTTGTAATATGAGGCAGTAATGCCTAAAGGAGTCATGGTAGACCTTAAAAAGTCAAGGATAGAAGTTTGATAGAATCAAATTATTGGAAAAGAAATTAAATAAGATTAGAAATTCAAATTTTCAAATCCCAATGACTAATTCCAATTAGGAGGGAAATCTTGTTTAAGGGATTAATTGGATTTGTAGCCATTAGGAACTAATTGGAACAGGTTGGGATAGTTGATTAACAATATATTTATCATGGATGAGGCATGTGGAGAATGGACAGTATGGGGAAATCTTCTTATGATAGTTTAATATTTTATTCTTCCATGCATTTCCAATTATTTAAGGAAATTAGTAAAAATATAAGGAAGGAATATACATGATTGGAAGTTTCATTTTGTTTTGATTTCTCATTAAGTATGCTGAAAGACTTAAGGATTTTTCATTGTTATTGATAGTTTCAATACATATTTTTGTTTAATGGCCGTTTCATGAATTTATTCACTCTATTCCTCATGGGGTGACCATTAAATAGTATTTATGGTATGTAAATAATCCAAAATTGTAGATAAGTGTTTAAATTTGGTGATCACCAAATGTTTGGTTGGTGGAAGGAACACCAAGATTGAGGATAAGGTGTAGCATCAAGAGTTCTCCTCAAAGGAGGGTATATTTTTATGTTTTAATTATTTAGGGGATTTTATTTTAATGGTTAATCAACTTATGTTTCTTTTAAATAGAGGTTGGAAGACCGAGATTTATCGGGCCCTAGTTTTGAGGGTTTTTTGGGAGCAATCTGGGGCTTTTGTATGTGGAGAGTCATTGGAGTCAAATTGATTGCATTTTCCCTTAATCGGAGATATAATATCACTCTGTTGAAAATGCCAAGGTTAGGGGTTAAATCCTTGGTAGGGTTTCTTTGTAAAAGTGGGATAAAACATGCTTAAAAAATAATCAAAGTTAACTTAGGGGTGTGATGGTCCAAAAAAAAGATATTGATTATTTGATATATTTTTAAGATTTCAAATGGGTATCAGAGTATGCAAATTTTTTAAGGGTCTTTTGGAAATATTTTGAGAAAAGCATTAAAAAATATCATAGTAGGCCTAATTGGTTACCAGGCATAGGTATGAAAATGTTTTTTCTTTCGCCAAGGAGATATGCATTTGAAACTGTGAAAGTGGTTTATCCTGGTTGGTTTGGGTAAGTGGAAACCCATAGAGCCATTGTGGGCCACTAGGAAGGTTGATTTCATAGGTTGAATCATGTAAGCCATTTGTGGCACTGAGGAACACAGTGGAGTAACACAACATTTTATGCATTTGACAATTTTTTTATAGAAGATTGAGAAGCCCCATTTCTCTTCATGACCATCCTTATATTTCCTTGTACTAATCATCTAGATCTCCTACAAGATTATATTCTAGTAAATAATCTTGTCATTGCTCCTATTCCATCGTAGGATCCCATTGTTCCTCTTAACCCCCCTCATGATTCGAACACATTTGTGCTAGTTATTCATGAACACCATACATGTCAAATATGTTCCTCCACTTCCATCCATTCTTGTCCACTTCATGATCCTATAAGTCTTTCCATATTATATCCACCTAAAAGTAGACTTGTATCTTGTAGCAAGTATTGCACTAGTAAAAGAAAATATTATCAAGTGAAAGGATTAAGCCTCCACGAATAAAGTATATCAAAACCATTCCAGATTAAATAAAATTATGATGATCATGGCCTTAGTTATAAATTTCATACTCAAGACATTGGTATGCCTTGCAAATCTAAATCCAAACTTATACCTTCCCTTCATCCCTTCCATCCATCTTAGGTTCATATATTCCTCCATTCATTAGCTCGCAATTAAAACTTATCCTTTCCCAGAGGAAAATAAAATAAAGAAACACATCTTGGAGAACCCTCCACCCATCCAAAAGGTGTCCATATCATTCTTAACCCTTCATAATTCCCATTCCATTTTTAAGTAATCTAGATGCGAAGCATAAATTCCATAAGTCAAGCAATCCAAATGATGTCAAGGATCGACTAAAGACATTATTTTTTCCATTAGTATATGCAAAGGTAAAATGGTTCTTTGAACCATTGGTAGCACTACACCAAAAGAAAAATTTAAGTTCAAACCGAAAGTGTTAACTTCAAGAGAAACCCAATGACACACTTTTACAGTGCAAACTGAAAATGTTGAAGAGGAAACCGATAGAGGAACCCGATGAGAAAATTACAATGTAAATTGAAAGAGTAGACAAGAGAGGAACCCAAAAAAGTAAGGGAACCCAACAGACAGTTCACTTAAGGAATGTAGAAATACTTTCAAAGCAACCTGAGCATCAGACATCGAAAGTCAGTTAAATCCTGGGAAAAGTAGATCTTACATCCACATCGAATAAAACACTTATGTTTTATATTTAGAGTTTTGATTTGATTTAAAACCATTTCTTGAGGGACAAGCATTGCAATTATAATTATTTTAATCATTATAACTAATTAAAATCGTGCAGACTAAGAGATCAAGGTCAAGTTGTAAACCTTGGATCATAGAGTTATCTTTGTAATACGTGAAACTAAATTAAGTCAATCTATTGTATAAATAGATGCATAAACATTAATTTTAAGGGGGATGTGAGAATGATAGTATCCAAGGAGAACATCTATGGATCAAACTAAGATTTTTAAGAAAGAACAACAAAAGATGAATTAGGTTATCAAGAACCAGATTCAAGGCTACTAAGCAATAGATGTATTAATTAATCACATTAGGTGATAATTTGTACATGTGATTTTAATGGATCTGTAATAAAAAATTGAAGATTGCATAAACTCAGGTCAATGAGTATTTTGTGCACATTCTAACAAGTGTAGCTAATAGAAAAAATCCTTTCAAGAAAGGGGGATTTAACAATCCTTTGTAAATCTCTTAACCGAGTGCACACTAAACAGTGTTGCTAAAGATCCTAATAGAGTAGAACTTAACAAGTCTCCACATACTACTCCTAATAGGGTAGATCATCAAAAAAGTGATCAAAATTGCAAGCCTTATTTGGCCCCTTCCAATCTGTAGATAGTGAAGTTTTGTGGGTGCCATCCCCACCGCATTTTTTACCTTCTAACAGGGGTTTTATGCATTACCATGTCTTTTGTTATGTGTCATTACATTTCATGAATTCTTCTATGAATGGTTACATGTTTATTAAGCTTATGAGTTGATATAACTTACACAAAGATAGAATAGGACAGATGGTTCGTAATACAATGGATTACTAAATGGATTAAGGTTAAAGAGATAAAAATTTTAAAGGTACTAATTCACCCCTCCCCGCTCTGTATATACTTCCTGTTGGTACTCTTAAATTTAGAACAAATTTGGAGTGACCATGTTAAATTTTTAGATAAGCAAAGTGAATACCCTTAAAAAACTGTGGTGAGAAGGCTTAGTTAGAATTCTTGAAAAGGGTACCCGGATGATTTTCATAAGGTACAAATTGGGAGAAGGCTTCAATGCCTTTCATTTGACATATGCAGTGGGTTCCAACTCCTAATTTCCAAATTTGACATGTTTAGGGAGTAGTCATTTTGAGGCGGTCACCTAATTATGCATGTTGCTAAAGTATCATTTTGTTGTCTGGAGCCTACTTTGCTTCGCAATATCTTGCACTCTATTAAGTTTCATAGGCCATCACTTTAGGAATGTGTTATATGCATATCAGAGAACTTATGTTTCAGATCTCAGCTCATTCCAAATCCATTTGATAGGTTTTCATATTCCCCAAAGTTTGTTGGTCAGAACTGTTTACATTTTTGTTCTGCCTAGAAATCTGAATAGCCCAGTTTGACACGTTATAACTTTTGACCAGTTGTTTCAATTGAGAAAGTTCCTTTTGTACTATGTTCTAGTGGTCACACACTCCATATTTTCCAGTTTGCAGAACCCTATGAAATCAAATGATAAGATTTTTAGAACCATTCCATTGGTGAATAATTCTGATTTCTTGAATATTCAAGTGCAGAATTGCTAAGTTGTCCACTTTGAGGTCTTGAAAATCTATACTCGGATGAACATTTTGTATAATTGAGTTTTCACTCATATTTTAAACATAAGAGTGCACCTATTTGAAGATTCATAGATTCTTGCCAATCCAGTTATCCACATTTCTAGAGCCTTTCCATTTCTGATTTATTAAAGTTTCACTGAAATGCAAAATTCAGAATTAAATGGCATTCTTTTTGGTTTCCCTATTTGCACCCAGTTTGAGGTCAGACATAATTGAAAGTTGATCTACATTGTAGACCTAGGAATGAACCCCTTTGAAGATTTCAAGATTTTGGATCAATCCGGTTGATTGCTTCTCCATCCTAATTCCAGATTCAGTTTCTACATTTTCAGTGTTAAAATCCAGAAAAGTGTTAGGATGCTAATTTTACAGATTTGTATCACTTGAGAAGTTTGTTTTTCAGAACAACGTAACTGAGATTTTGCATTCTAAATATGACATTGAATCAGGCTCCAGAGGTTGAAATTCTAAAGATTCATTTTAGTGATTTTGTGAACTCAGTATCAGAGGCAGTTTTTGTAGATTGACAGTACATAATAGAATCAAATTTACAGAATGTTCATTTTGCAAGAATGATAACTTTCCGTCTGAATTTTATTTTCAAGATCCAATTATGGGACCATTTTCATTGCATATGAATGTACTATTTTCCCTAATGGTGAAATTTCAAAGCTTGTTTCAATGATTTTGCAGTGGTCAATCTGAAGGAGATTTATGATGTTTCAGCATTTGCACTTGCACTATATTCTGAATTGTAAAGTTTGATTAGTTGTATCTCATACCTGAGAATGAATCCAGCGAATCCCTTTTGTATGAGTATTCAATATGGATGAATGATTCATTCTGCCAAGTGACAGATCTTCAAGAAGTGATCTGATGTCTTTTCAAGTTGCATTTCTGGCAACGTTTGCAAATTGCTGATTGCAGAATATAGCGAAATGGCTCACTTTGTATTTCATTATCTTTTGATCCTAGTGTTTTCAAGCCAGTCCAATTGTTGATTATGCACAAGATGCTGGAGATGAATGCACCTTCCAATTCTCATGCTTGCAAAGAAGTATCCAGACAGTTTTCAAAGTCCTTCCAAAGGCCAATTGATATTATTGGGCAGTCTTACAGATATGTGATCAGTTTGCAGAAATGTGAGAAGTTATTTTAAAAACCACCAGTTGGATGCTTTGTGAAAATATTGCATAATGTTTTGGATTCATAATGTGAGTGTAAGTTCGAGGTACATGAGCAATGTAAATGAATTTCATAGAGCATAAAGGACAACTTGTCAAGCTTTCAGCTTCATTGATCAGTGAAACCCCCAATATTTTTGTGCTTTGAAGATATTGCTATTGATATTTATTTTAGTCTTATTCCATGAAGGAGGAAATAAAACCAATACCAATGCCTATGCAGCATGAGGTGAATGGAAACAAATAAAAACAAAACCAGTTGAAAATGTCAAGTGTATTTCCACAGATTTGGAGATCATCACAATATATCAAAACATTACAAAAATCACATTGTCAAGAAGGCTGCAAATTGGAGAGCATTGAAGGAGACCATGCATTGGAAGAGAGTTCTGCATAGATTTGAGAAGAAGAAGCCACACATTGAATAAGAAGCAAAGTTTTAAAAAGATAAAACACTGATTTGCAAAAACAAAAAAAACACAGTCATATTGCGGCGGGCATAACATTTTATTCAACTGTTGGATCAAGCTAAATTTTAGATATGTTGTCACAAATCTAATTCTCCAGATTCCCACTAGAGTGATTTTCCAAATTCTTCCTAGTTTACGAGATACAGTTGTCTGTGTGCAGTACTATCAAGAGGATAAAATTGTTTTTTTGAGAATGCTTAAAAGCATTATCCCATATTGCCTGTGCGGTGGCATTTTTTAGTCTTTATATACTAAAACACTTAGTATATGAAATAAGAAAGAGAGCCCAGAGGCTCTTGGCAGGCTCTTGAGGGCTGGACGAATGGATGCATGGGAAAACCATAGTGTTTTAAGATAAATTTTGAAAATGCCTTTGAAACCATGAAACCCATTATCCCACATTCATCCCACTAGCAAAAACTGAGATGTTTATATGCCAAAATGAAAACATGTTAATTTGAAGGAAGGTGAGGAGGTTATCCACGTGTGTGCCTAGTCATTCGAACACCTCAGTTTCTATCCCTGAAAATG
The DNA here is from genome assembly GCA_018584345.1 of Thuja plicata. Classification (NCBI taxonomy): domain Eukaryota; kingdom Viridiplantae; phylum Streptophyta; class Pinopsida; order Cupressales; family Cupressaceae; genus Thuja; species Thuja plicata. The sequence continues at coordinate 240,888 of MU226355.1, forward strand.
GAGGAAAACAAATTTTGAAAAAAATGACACGTGGCATCCAGTCGTGTGGTCGTGAGAAGTTTTGGTCGTGCAGTCGCGAGAAGTTAGCTGCCAAAGGAGATAATCATGGAGACTTGGTGACTGACCGCTAGCAGTTAGTCACACAGTCAAGAGATGCCAGAGTTAATCATTGATACATGGCGACTGATCGCTAGCGATTAGTCGTGAAGTAGCCAGATGCTGGTGATGACTGTCATGACAAGGAGATAGCTGGTTGTCGCGTGGTCACCAAATAGAAATAAGCTGCCGGATGCTAGTCGCCAGGTCACCCAAGGTTGACAGTTGAGTTAAAATTTTCTAGCGACTTGGAGACTAAGTGTGGTTGCATGGTCACTAGATGCGGATAAACTGTTAGATGTTGGTCGCATGGTCGCCGGTTAAAGATGCTAAGTGGAAATTTATTCAAAGACAATGAGACTATGGTTGTCGCATGGTCGCCGGATTTAACCGTGGTTAGGAAAAAGTTTAGAGACTTGGAGACAAAGTGAGAAAGGCTAACTAGGGTTAAAAGCACAATTAAAAAGCCAGTTTATAACAGTGAATTAGCATGTGAAAAGTGTCAATTTCTGGTGAAGTTTGGGCATATTAAAGTAAAGTGAAGGTTTTCAAAGACAAAAAATGTATAAAGTTCAAAGATTAAAAGGATTTGAAATGTATTCTTTTGCATTTTCTATAAAATGTTTTATTTCAAAATTTGACAAGGCTTTCCCAGAGGGTTTCTCAGAGGATAAAATCATATTTTCTCAGGCAAAGAAAGGTCAAATTTTGAAGGGGCAAAAAAAATCATATTTGCACAAAGGGATAAGACAAAATGCACATATATTATATTGCCAAAATAAGATTTGTTAGAGCTTTCTAGGAGGTTTTGTGAGCAGATATTTTCTCACCAGATGGAATCAGATTGGATGGATTTCTCAGTGGAAGAATGATGGATATTTGCAAGGGATAAAATCAGATTTTGAAAAGACAGAAGGAGTCAGTTATTAATAGAATATATCAGATATTTTGAAAAGGAGGAATGAGTGCAAATAAAATTTTTAGAAGAGGGACAGGTGTGAATATCTCAGAAAGATTAGGGTTTCTTCTCTTCTTATATATTCTCTTCTCTTTTCTGTTTGAGGGGTTCTGATTTCAGGTTCCTGTTCTGGTTCCTGTGGAGGTTCCTGGTCTTTTTCTTGTTCCTATCTTTTCTTGGTTCAGTACAAGTTACCATTGGTTTGAAGAATTCTATTTGTAAAGCATACTTCTTTTTCATGTTTAGTTCTTGAGTTTATTGTCTTGATATTTGGGAACAACTTGAATTAATGAGAATACAGTGCAGTTCCTATTCATTGTTGTTTTGTCTCTTTTGACTGTGGTTTATGCTCTAGTATAGTTCATTTGTAAGGCATCTAAAATATACCTACTACAAGGTAGTGTGTCTAATCATTTGTGAGTCTTTCTCAAGGAGAGAGTTAAATTTTG